>BHFT01021081.1:27621-97445 GCA_004320025.1 Laticauda laticaudata
ATTTTTTTTTTTTTTTTACATTTGTCGTACTCCAAAATGGGATGCTGTTGATGTTATCCATTCAGTCATGACCAGCTCTGGGCAATTCTATGGGTCTGGTCTCTCCACAACTTCTGATCTTGCATTGCTTCTTTGAGTTTTTCTAATCTATGCTCTGGCTGGTGCCAGCTTTGATGGTGTGCAGTTTCCTTTGGGTTTCCTTTTATCGCTAACTCTTCCCACCCAAATGGCTTTCTCCAGTGAATTTCCTCTGTATGACAGGAGCAAAGTTAAGTGAGACATACACCTTTGTCATTTTCTTCCAAATTTAGCAGGCTTGTAACCTGCCTTTTAGGAACGTGGTGGCTTAGTGACTAAGAGGCTGAGTTTGTTGATCAGAAAGGTTGGCAGGTCGGCAGTTAGGGTTAGGAAGAGAAGATAAGGGAGGAGAGGAGGACAAAGGAGGATGGAAGAAGCAGAGGAGGAGATGAAACCAAGAAAGGAGGAAAAAAGGGAGGAGATGATGATCATGAGGAAAGAGGAGAGAAGGAGATGGTGGTGATGTAGGAGGAGATGAAGCAGAGGGGGAGAAGAAGGTGGAGGAGATGGTAATTATGATGGTACCTTGACTACGGAAATGAGAGAATGGAGATATGAGAAGATTGAATCATGGTAATGGACGAAGAAAAGGCACAGGAGTGATTGATGATGCGTATGTAGATGTCTCAGGGAACCACCTCGAATGACCGCGACGGATACAGGAGATGAAAGAACGAAAGGTGACCGAGAAGGATCAGATACCGGGAACAACCTCATATTCTTCAGATTTGAATTCAATTATCCACCAGACTGCTTGGTCCTTGCGTTTCTTTTAGCTTTAAACAGATTGCTAAACCTCCTTCTGGTTGTAACCTTGGTTCTGTCTCAGCTTCATATTCCGTTGTGTGGTTTTCATGCATTATCTTCCCTTTTCTTGCTTAATGACTACTTAGTTTTCCATTTTTTAATAAAAAGGTTGCAGCAATTGCTGTAAAGGTTAAAGGTTTCCCTTTGCACAATAATGCTGGCTAATCGTTTCCCGGCTCAGTGGCTAAGATGCTGAGTTTTGTCCAAGTCAGAAAAGAGTTCGGCAGGTTTGGCCAGTTTGAGATCCTCATGGCCGCCCATTCATGGGAGTGAGCTCCGCGTTCCATATGTCCGCAGCAGCTTCTGCCAACCTAGGCAGTTTCGAAAGCGATGTTTAAAAAAATGGGCAAGTAGAAATAGGGACCCCTTTGGTGGGAAGGGAACAGTGTTCCGTGCACTTTCTGTGTTTAGTCCTGCCGGCCACATGACCACAGAGATGTCTTCGCACAGCGCTGGCTCTTCGGCTTTGTAACGGAGATGAGCACCACCCCGAGAGCCAGAAATGACTAGCACGGATGTGCGAGGGGAACCTTTACTATTAACCTGCCTTTCATCAAGGGGTTCAAGGAATAGGGTTCTGTCAGAATGTGCACAGGTCTATCTCATGTATCAGTCCAAGAGCAAATACAGCCAACAGTGTTTTGTATCAAATAGTGGTTTTTATCTACAATAGGAATATAGGAATACTATACACACTTGTGCTGCAAGCAGTATCAAACAAACTGCAAATTACAGCAGGGAAGAAATTAAAAGTACCAACCAACATGCCAGAAAGGCTTCCTCTTATTTCACAGGCTCTTAAAGAGATAACAGCCAAAGACCCTGCTGACTCATTCCCCTCATTGCATTAGCTGGGCAGCTCTTAAATTATCACCTTGACAGGTTCCCTCTTCCTATTCCCCCCCCCCCCCTANTAAGAAGCCCAATGGGGTAGGCTGGACTGTGAAGAAGAATCTGATGTGGGCCTCCCCATTCCTAATCTTAAATCTTCATCATGATACCACTTGCTGCCTCTTTTTCGGATTTTGAGCAGGAACCCTTGAGGGTTTCGGTTTGATCTTCTTTGGCGACAGACAGAAATCCTTGCAGACTTTTCATTGCCCAAACTAGGTAACATCATCAATGCTGGTTCCTCCAAGTGATTTCTCTCTGCTGAACAGTTTAAAGCTCCAAAGTTTCCAACCTTGGCAACTTTAAAATGGTGGGACTTCAATTCCCATGATTCCCTAGCCACCCTTTTTATATATTAAAACCCTGTTCTAACATATTAAGCACTGCTTTAAAGGCTCAATGCTGAGATTCGGTTCAAGGATGATACAACTAGATATTGGAATCAAACCCGATTTGCTGACTGGATTGGCTCTTTGATTTAAAACAACTACACTGGATTTCTCCCAGATTGACAGGGGCAATTTAGGGCTCTTTGGAAGTTAAATAAACCTCCCTTCCTCCCCAATTATTTGGAAGCTCCAACAAAATCAGTGCTGTTTGAATATTTGAATTGGGTTGATTTTCTCACTCTCAGAAGTCTGGATTAAATTGGTTGGCAGATTTGAACTTTATGGACAGCTGAAATCAGATTCTGCCCCATTTGGCCAGCCTTATTAAAGATGATGGACAAGTTTTCTTCACTTCTGGTTCAGACGGAAATGCACAGCTGGAGACCTTCTGAAAACCTTGGTGTGTGACTCCCCAGAGCCTCTCCAGAAATTAGAGCTGAATTATAATTTTTGTCTGTGTGAAGGAAGAGGAATATTCTTAGCAGGCTAGGTGAAAAACCATATTTTAATTAACGACAATGGATGTTATAACATGGCCTTACCTGCTTTGCGCACGCAACCCATGTATACAACAGAGTTGGGCTCCTTGGTTTCAAACGACATCTGGTTGCAATTACAGTAAGGAATGCGGGGAACATTTGCAGACATGAAAATACAGATTGTGGAAACGCTGTTTATTAACTGTAACCCTTCACAAAACATATGCCAGCAGTGTCAACTTTGTGGATTGTTCTCTTGCATATGGATGTTCAGACTGTATAGCACCATGATGGCAAACCTATGGCATGTGTACCACAGGTGGTACCTGGGCACACGAGCCCCAGGCATAGTTACTTCACTGCACATGCATGTACTTCTTGGCTGATTTTTGGCCTGTTTGAAGCCTTTTCCGGCCTGCCAGAGGCTTGAGGGAGCCTCTGCAGCCTTGCAGGCTGAGAAAAGGTCCGTTTTGGTCACTTTCCGTATATTTACAGGAAGTGACAAAGATGGGTTTATTTTTCAGCCTGCAAAGGCTGCCAGAGGCTTCCCTCAAGCCTCTGGCAGGCCAGAAAAGCCTCAAACAGGCAAAATCAGCTGGGAGGTGCATGGCAGCCTAAGGGGGAGTGGGGATTGCTAGCACATGCACAGGGTGTGCGGAAGCCCCCATGCATTAGCCTTCTGGGACAGGAGCCCAAAAGGGTTATAGCACAACCACACAGAATGAACATTCAGGAAAAAAGGTGTCGTGCCCTCGGAAGTTGGGAGCGCCACACTTGAGAATCTTCAAGAAGAGGATGGACTGCCATCTGTCAGAAAATGGTTGTAGGGTTCCTGTTGGGCAAGGGGATTGGACTAGATGACTTTAAGGCCCCTTCCAACAATGATTATCTGTTAGCATCTTTCTGAACTTAGAAAAAAAAATGTTCAGCTTTAGACTATCTTGTAGAAACTCGTTTGACTCCTGAAATTTTCCCACAGTGCTATCTGACTTGAAGAGTTATTGGGGAATTAAAAAAAAAAAAAGCTCAGATTGAAGAATCCAAGCTACCTGCATCAAGAGAATAGTAATGATATAAGGGATGAAACAAAAAAATATTTAGCCTCAGTCTACCGTGGGAGAATCATATATCTGAGCTGCAAATACACAGAAAGACACTAGGTGGCAGCAGAGCATGACAATCCTCTACCCGTTGCTGCCCTCTTTTGATTTTCTGGAAGATTACAGCTCAAGGTATAATTTTTACCTCTGCAAATTGCTCAAGCCTGGCACCTGTCCAAGGTTGCCAGGTGCTGCTGCTGAGCTGGCCAGGAACGCAATTCTGATATCTGTTCCAAGCCATGAAGCATCCTTTGGCTCTTTTTCTTGAGGGGGAAACCCTGCAGGAACAATGCCTCTTTTCAAAGCAAGCCCACAGTTGGAATCCATGGCTGCCGTGTTGGTAAAGGGCAGCACATTAAATAGAGATCTGGAGTTTCTCAGGTAACTGAGCCATTATTTAGCCCTGGCAAGATTTGAGCAGCCACTTTTGCACACAGGGACAAATAAGGGAGATGTGAAGACAAGAGGGAGCGAANAGGGACAAATAAGGGAGATGTGAAGACAAGAGGGAGCGAAACCCCCCCCCCCAAAGTTCCTGCTTTTAGCAATGAGCTCCCATCAGGAGTCACAACCTTGGCGAGCGTACAGGAAGTGGCAGTGAGTCAACCGTACTCTACTGAGTAACTGGAATTGTTCAGCTTTGCATTAAGAGCATTTAAAGGCTCTAAATATTGATCCCTGGCTGAATTTTGCTTGTTCACGGTCGCATTTATTCTGTTCACTTTTCCTGAGGAGAACAAAATGCTATTTGAAAAAAATAAATAAAAATAACGACAACCCTGTGAGGTAGATGAAGTGGAAAATCAGCTGCTTGAGGTGTGGATCCTGATTGGACAGATGACGTGATAAAAGTTGGCTTGGAGCCACTGGCTTTGTTCTTTCTTACGGCTTTTTTGGAAGGATGCTAGGATGCTAGTACATATATTAACAATATTGTTGACGATATTGTTTATGGTATTAACAAATATTGGCATTTTAAGACCACAGAAGAGAAATAGAAATGTTTAACTTAAGGCATCCTTCCTTCCTTCCTTCCTTCCTTCCTTCCTTCCTTCCTTCCTTCCTTCCTTCCTTCCTTCCTTCCTTCCTTTCTTTGCCAAAGGTTATTGGACACACAAGGAATCTGTCTTTGGTGCAAATGCTTTCAGGGTACATAAAAGAAAAGAGACATTCGTCAAGAATCATAAGGTACAATACTTAATGATAGTCATAGGTTACAAGAACCAATCAAATCATTCTAGGAAACAGTTAATAAAAATCATTAGGTTACAAGCAGCAAAGTTACAGTCATACAGTCACAAGTGGGAGGGGATGGGCCATAAGGAGTGATGAGAAGATTAATAGTAATAGTAGTGCAAATTTTGTAAATAGTTTCCCCGTGAATGTTACCAAAATACTGTCTTAATGGCAGGCGGGGGACCTCTTTAGCTTTCCTATATATTAACTACAACACCCAGCATCCCCAGCCAATGATAAGGGACACTCATTACAGCAATACAACATTATCAGGCCATAACGTGGGAAATGCTAACTTATGCAACCTGTACGGGCAGTCCTTGACTTACGACCACAACTGAGCCCAACAATCCTGTCACTAAGATGGTGAGTTCTGCCCCATTTTAACGACCTTTCCTGACACCGTCGTGAAGTGAACCCCTGCAGTTGTTTTTTAAGTGTTGTGACAGTAAATCTGGCTTCCTTGTGGATTTTTGCTGGCCAGAAAGCTGCAAATAGGGATGGCATGACCCCCCCACTCCCAGGGGACACTGCCGCCATCATAAATATGAGTCGGTTGCTCGAGCATCTAAATTTTAATCACGTGGCCATGGAGATGCTGAAATGGTTGTAAAGTGTGAACAACACATTACTGTTTTTTTTTCCCCCAGGGCCTTTGTAACTTTGGCCCCTAAATGACAAGTTGCAAGTCGGAATATCTGTACAGTAATTTTAGGAGGTAATTTTTTCCGATGCCCGGAGATGCGACAGCATTTAGAAGCTATTACAGAGGGGGTATTCAGCCAGTTTGGACCGGTTGTACAGAACCAGTAACAGAAATGTTAGGTAGTTTGGAGAACCAGCAAATGCCACCTCTGACTGGACCCACCAACCCCATCTCTTCTCTGTCTCCCATCAAGTCCCAGCTGATCGGCTGGGTCTCCTTTGGTTGCCCTGCACAGGAGAACGGAGCTGGAAAGCAGGTTAATGCGGTGGGAAGGGCAGGGAGATTTTGCAGTAACCTTCCCCTGCCACGCCCAACAAGCCACACCCACAGCTAATTGGCTAGGTCTCCTTTTGTTGCCCTGCACAGGAGAAAAGAGCTGGAAAGCAGGTTAGTGGGGGTGGGGAGGGAATGGGGATTTTGCAGTATATCCTTCCCCTGCCACGCCCACCAAGCCACGCCCACCAAGCCACGCCCACCAAGCCATGCCCACAGAACCGGTAGTAAAAAAAATTTGAAACCCACGACTGATCTATTACAATGGTTACTTGCCATCTGCTTTCCTTCAACTCTACGGGAGCGAGAGGAATATTGCTGTTATATGACATCCTGCCCCCATGGATGTGGTTTTTTACATATCTTCCCCATATAAGTACGTTGGAAGGAGGAAGAAGCATCGGTCCTCACAGGGAACAAAGAGAAAAGAAAAAGGATACACACATGTACACACGCACCCATACACACACCCATACACACACGCTCCCTACAAAACCATTCACAACCTTCCTGGGTATTGCAGCAATCTCTGACACGGCATTTTTTGCCCCGCAGGCGTTCCAAGGGTACTGGACAAAAGGGTGGAGAGGAAAAAAAAAAGGACTTTTTGCAAAATAGCCACNGGAGAGGAAAAAAAAAAGGACTTTTTGCAAAATAGCCACTCAGCTATCTGGCAAATCTCATTAGCATCAGCAGGGTAGGCCAATAATCCACCCATTGGCATTTGCAGAATAAGGGCATAGTTGAACACCCTGGCGGCTACAGAAGGATTTGAGGGGGAGCAACCTTGGCCAGGGTTAGAGCTTGTGTGTGTGTGTGTATGTGTGTGGAGGGGGGGGGCAAGAATGCAGTTTGGANTGGCCAGGGTTAGAGCTTGTGTGTGTGTGTGTATGTGTGTGGAGGGGGGGGGCAAGAATGCAGTTTGGAGTTGCATGGAGCATGCAAACACTGTGGTTGATTTATTGCCCTCCAATTGTGCAAATTGAGGTAGTGGTGAGCCTACCTTGCTGGTGCGTCGTCGTCTTCTTTTTTGCTCGGACTGTCTAAAGAACGAAACGGACTCATTATGCCAAATGGAGCATCGTCCGATGGCTCTCTTGGGTCTCTTGATTGGCTGCATCACGTCATCAGCAAGAATAAGAAGAATGACAAGAGTTGGAAGGGACTTTGGAGGTCATCTAGTCCAACCCCCCCTGCTCAGGCAGGAGGCCCTGTACAGGGTTACGACCACGATTGAGCCCAACATGTAAGATCTGGTTAAGTGAGGGTTTTCTCCCCTCGCGATCTCTTAACAGTTGTTAAGTTAGTAATGTAGTTGTTAAGTGGACCTGTTCACTTTGTTGGTCAGAAGGGGATTACATGACCCCAGGACAATGCAACTGGCATAAATATAAGTCAAAGCGAACCTGGCAAAGACAGTTGCAGTGTCTGAATTTTGATCACTTGAACATAGGAATTTTCAATGGTCATAAGTGTGAAAAATGGTCATGTCTTTTTTTTCCAGGGCCATCATAACTTTGAACCATCACTAAATGAAATGTTGTAAGTTGAGGTCTGCCTATACCATTCCAGACAAATAGTTGTGCAAGCCTTTCTTGAAAAACCTCCAGTGATGGAGTACCCACAAATTCTGATGGCAAGCTGTTCCACTGGTTAATAATTGTCTTCAATGTTAGATGTTTCTCCTTAGTTCCAGGTTGCTTCTTAGAATAGAAGAATAGAATAAGGAATAGACTAGACTAGACTAGACTAGACTAAGGAATTGGAATTGAACAGAACAGAACAGAATAGAATAGATAGGAATCAAATTAAGAATAGAATAGAATTAAGAATAGAATTAAAAATAGAATAGAACAGGAATAGGAATAGAATAGAACAGAATAAGGAATAGGAATAGAATAGAATAGAATAGAATAGATAAGAATCGAATTAAAAATAGAATAGAATAATAGGAATAGAATTAAGAATAGAATAGAATTAAGCATAGAATAGAATTAAGAATAGAATTAAAATAGAATAGAATAGGAATTAGAATAGAATAGAATAGGGAATAGAATAAGGAATAGAATAGAATGAACAGAATAGAATAAGGAATAAAATAAGGAATAGAATAGAATAGGATTAAGAATAGAATAGAATTAAGAATAGAATAGAATTAAGAATAGAATTAAAAATAGAATAGAATAGGAATAGAATAGAACAGAATAGGAATTAGAATAGAATAGGAATTAGAATAGGAATAGAATAGAATTGATAGGAATTGAATTAAAAATAGAATAGAATAGAATTAAGAATAGAATTAAAAATAGAATAGAATTTTTAAAAAATAATAGAATAGGAAATAATAGAAATAGAAAAATTAGAAATAGAGCCGGAAGGGATCTTGGAGGTCATCCAGTCCAACCCCTTACACAAGCAGGAGATGCTATGCCATCCCAGACAAGTGTCTGTCCAGTCTCTTCTTGAAAGCCTCCAGTGATGGAGCACCCACAACTTCTGGAGGCAAAGAGTTCCACTGGTTAATTGTCTTCAATGTTAGGAAGTTTCTCCTTAGTTCTAAGTTGCTTCTCTCTTTGATTAGTTTCCATCCATTGCTTCTTTTCCTGCCTTCATGTGCTTTGGAGAATAGGTTGACCCTCCTCAAAAAAAAAAAAAGAAACCCTTTTCCATCCAAATGAGATGCAACCAGATTCCAAAGCAATTCAGTGAAGTAAGGTGTCCAATAGGTGCTTTTTTATCCAAGAGGCAATGGACTTTCTAGTTTTTCTTTGAAGACTTTCTGCTTACATTCAAGAAGCTTCTTCCAGCTCTGAACTGGATGGTGGGGAACGGAAGGGTCAGTATTACTTGCAGACAGCTGGTCATTTGCATCCTTTTTTAAAGAGACATTGAAGGCACTTTGGGCGCTCTCAATAGAGTCGGAGGCGATATCGACTCATCTGCAGTGTACAACCAGTCCTTTCAGCAGTTTCCAGAAGGCTCCAACCCATGTTGCACCACTCAGGTCTGACCTGAGTTATCAGGTCAACCTCATGGCTCACGACGCCTCTAAAAGGATGGCAAATGACCAGCTGCCTGCAAGGATATAATCTTCGCATTCCCTCCTCCAGTCAGAGTGAAGAGCTTTTGGATACAGAAGTGAAATGTCTTCAAGAAAAACAGAAAGTCCAGTTGCCTCTTGCAAGAGCCACTTCTGGACACCATGACGCAGCGATGGCTGAGAATCTCCATAGAAGTGAAGTCAGCGATATGGATCGAATTCGTTTCAACCAAGCTGGTAAGTTAGTGTTGTGGTTCTGAATTTGCAAGCCATCCTCATGCTCAAAGGCAAGCTGTTCCACCAGCTACGTCAAGACAGTTATGTCCTGGTCATGTTTCCCCCCCCCCTCCGCGCCCCCCACTCTCCTGGCATCATGACAGTCCATTGTGATTGGTTCCTCGCCATTTCACTCAAGTCATCAGTTTTCCCAACTTGTTTGCTAAAGAGATTGAGTTTGCTAACAGCGGGCCTCCATGGTCTGCAGTTCGGTGTCTGCTGATGCCGAGATTCAGGTAATGGATGAACAAGCCATAGAGAGAGTGTCTTTTTTTAAAAAAAGAACAAACCAACTTTCCCAGACTCCGCTCTCTGTTTGCTTCAACTCAGCAGAGTTATGCAGCTGTGATAACTGGAACTGGGTTCTTGTTCACACGTTCATAGTGCTCAGATCCAGGACTGTGTTTCCCCAAAAATAAGACCCTGTCTAAGACATATTGTATATATATATATATATACACACACACACACACACGTTTTGGGGATGCATGCAAACCTCCAGAACTGTTTAATCGATTGAAATGCATCTGATCTGTTTTGAATTACCAGGTAGACAAGAAAACCAGATAAGCTAATTCTATGTACCATGTGTTTCTCCAAAAATAAGACCTCGTGTTTATTTTTTTGCCACCCAAAAAGGCAACAGGTCTTATTTTCGGGGGAAGTCATCCACTAACTAACCTTACTTGTGCATGTTGCCCCCAGCCTCCTTTTTGCTGTCAGAGGCCTTCAGGAACTCCTTCTTCTGTGACGGCAAGGCTTTCCTGAAGGCCTCTGCAGCCGATAATTGAGTTCTGGATCGATCCTGAGCTTTGTTCTCAGCTACAGAGGCCTTCAGGAAAGCCTTGCCAGCCTTGCTGGCTGCAGAAGAAATGGGCCTGCAAGGCAGGTGTCGGGGTTTGCGAGCCCTGCCTACCACTGTCCAAAGGTAAGTAGTAGGGCAGCTCCACCCCCCATCCCCACCCTAGCTTAATTTTTACTCCAGAGTGGACGGGATCTTAATTAGGGCTTATTTTGGGGGGCAGGGCTTATATTGGGCACACATGTAAAAATCAAGCTAGGATTTATTTTCAGAGTAGGTCATATTTTCAGGGAAACAGGGTAGTAACCAATATGTCTAAAGCAAGCCTTAAAAAAAAAAAATAGGCAGCTATCCAGACAGNAAGCCTTAAAAAAAAAAAATAGGCAGCTATCCAGACAGAGACAGATGGCTCCATTCCCCGCCCCCCCCCTCCCCGAGGCATGACAATGGAGCACATACATTTTCTCTCACCCCTGGTCAAAAATGAAAAGGTTTTGTTTTCGTTTTGTTTTGTTTTGTTTAAAAAAAAACCTTTTAAAAACCCGCGTCGCTCCAGAGAAAACAGCAGAATTATAGCAAAGTGCTCAGTTTTGGCTCGCTGTTATAGATGGGGGAGGGTTTTAATTTGGGATGTATTTTTTTCTTACATCCAACCAACTTCATTTGCACTAATTTGTGGATCGGAACATTCATTCTCCAAATCGCATCCTTTTTTCCCCCAAATGTTGCCATACAGTTCTTTGGCTCGCGGAAGGCGCACACATATTTTGTATTTTAAAGGGCCGTTGCATACAATTTAAATGCAAATGTCGGGGCTTTTATTATTTTGCAAAAAAAAAAGAGGGAGGAAAATGTAACTGACTTATGATTAAATGCAGGCTTTATCTGGTGCTGTTTTAAGTTGCAAAGTGTCAAAAATGGTAAAGAAACTTAGGAACCTTGGATTCCAGCCAGGTTTGGAGAAAATTACTTTCAGCTGTTACGTGCTTTTATCTTCATCCTTGAACTAAAATGCACACCTTTCTTGGTAGGTGAAAAACAGAGCATCCTGTCGGTTGGTGATACATTATAAGCCAATCAGAGAAGACCTGCATATTTTGAGGTTGCAATCTTGATAGAATGATTACATCAAATCTTGTGTGGTTATGCAGAAAAAGCAAGGATGTTTCATCTCAAAATGCGATACAAAAATCTCCAAAATAAGACTAGGTTAGCCGAAAAGAAGGAACCAGTAGAACATCCTTGTTCAAAAGCAGTGTATCTGTGGACAATATTTGCAAGGAGGCTGTATAAAATGGGAACGGTGGTCATATTAGCTGGCTTATGGACTTCCTGTGAATAAAGGACCATTGATGTGGTCCTCAGCTTATGACCGCAATGGGGATGGAGGATTTTTGTTGCCAAGAAAGGCAGTTGCTGAGTGAATTGTGCCCAATCTTACAAGCCTTTTTATCCCCAAGGTTATTAAATAGAAGTTCAATAAATCAGATGATCGTTAAGCAGATCTGGCATCCCCCATTTGCTTGTCAGAAGCTGGCTGGGATGGCAATCCCAAGGCTCAAGCTGGAGACCCCGTACCATTTCAGGCAAGTGGCTGTTAATTCTCTTCTTAAAAACCTTCCAGGGATGAAGCACCCACAATTTCTGGTGGCAAGTCATCCCGCTGGTTAATTATCCTCACTGTCAGGAATTTTCTCCTCACTTCTTGGTTGCTTGATTAGTTTCCATCCATTCGGTGATGGTATTCAATTTTTTTACTACTGGTTCTGTGGGGGTGGCTTGGTGGGCGTCTCAGGGGAAGGATACTGCAAAATCCCCACCCCACTAACCTGCTTTCCAGCTCCGTTCTCCTGTGCAGGGTAAACAAAGCAGACCGAGCCAATCAGCTGGGACTCAGGAGGAAGAGAATAGATGGGGGCGGGGCGAGTCAGAGGTGGGATTTGCCCGTTCTCCGAACTACTCAAAATTTCTGCTACCGGTCTGAACCGGCTGAATCGCACCTCTGGTTTTAGTCTCCAAGCCTTTTACCATCTTTGTTGCTCTTTTCTGCACCCTTTCCCGAGTCTCAACATCTGTCTTATATTGTGAACAAGATTGGATGCAGTAATCCAGGGGTGGTCCTACCAAGACCTTCTAAAGTAGTATTAGCAACTAGCTCGATACCCGTGCTTCGCTATGAAACTATGTGGTTGGGCTAAGTTTTTGGGGAGGAAAATAAGGAAAGAAAATTTCTGCCTCTGCCTACCAGCATACATCGGTATTCATCTGGCTAGCGTCCTGTCGGTGTGGGAGAGAGTTGAGGGCTGTTTGGAAACTGAAACAGCATTTACCGTGTGAGCAAGAAGGAGACAGCAAGGAGCCTGGGCGTGACTTAGCTCAACTGTTCTGTTCTAAAGCTGCTTGGTGCTGTGAAACTAAAACTGAAATTCCTCTCCTTGTGTTTTGCATTTGGAGCAGATTTCTTTTCAGGTGGGAAGGGGGAGTAGAACTCCTTAGCATCAGAGCACGTTAATAACAATAATAATAATAATAGATACAGATAGAGTTGGAAGGGACCTTGTAGGTCATCTAGTCCAACCCCCTGCCCAAACAGGAGACCCTACACCATTTTTGACAAATGGCAGTCCAATCTCTTCAAGTGATGGCGCTCCCACAACTTCTGAAGGCAACTTCTGTTCCATGGATTGACTGTTCTCACTGTCAGAAAGTTTCTCCTTATTTCCAGGTTGAATCTCTCCTTGGTCAGTTTCCGTCCATTATTCCTTGTCTGGCCGACAGGAGCTTTAGAAAATAGCTTGACCCCCTTCCTCCTCTCTGGGGTAGCCCCTCAAATATTGGAAGACTGCTATCATGTCTCCGCTGGTCCTTCTCTTGACTAGACTAGCCAAATCCAGTTCCTGCCACCGTTCGTTGTATGTTTTAGCCTCCAGTCCCCAAATAATATAGGAAATGCTCTAAATGCTCTGATGGTCATTTTGAAAAATCCTTTCTTAGTGAGCATCTAGAAGCCAAGAGGAACATGTGGGCCCAATTTCAAGTTTGTAGGCTTTACAGTTCTGGAGATTTTGTGATGATGCGTGAGTGGCATATTTCGCTTTTATATATAGAGATTTACGGGAAGACACTGGCCACCTGATTGTCTGAAATGGCATAGGATTTCCTGTTTGAGTAGGAGGTTGGACTACAGGATGCTGCAATGGTTGTGTGAGAAATGGCCATGAGTTCCTGGTTTCAGTGCCGTTGTAATTTTGGACGGTCACGAAATGAACTGTTGTAAGTTGAGGACTAAATGTACCTCTTGGGAATAAATAAACGAATGGACTTGGGTCAGGTCGAGGTTTTTGACTCGTGGAACGAGACAGGGGAGGCTTGATTAAATCTGTCAAGGGCAGCAGAGCTTAAATCCTTCAGGGTGGGGCAGCCAGAAATGGGGTCCATGCTAAGGTTGAATCCAAATCTTTCAACTTTCAGAAAAAAAATTATTTTCTCTTGCTAAAGAGGTTGCCGTTTTGGGACGTTGCATTCGAGGTACTTGCCAATATGTCTTTTATGTTTCCTTGGGGAACTGTTGGCTTTATTGTTGGAGGATCATGTGCCGGTGGTGTGGCTTGCCGTTGACACATATTTATATATATTTATATGTGTGTGTGTGTGTGTGTGTGTGTGTGATATATATACATATATATATATATCCTTTCCAAGCTCCCTAACCGTCATGCTTCTCCATCTGAAGAATTTCCTCCCATGTTTTTCCTTGGGATTGAAGGGGAACGTGGGAAAGTAGAGTTCCACTTTCCTTTCTTTCTTTCTTTCTTTCTTTCTTTCTTTCTTTCTTTCTTTCTTTCTTTCTTTCTTTCCTTCCTTTCTTATTTTCTTTCTTTCCTTCCTTCCTTCTCCTTCCCTCCCTCCCTTCCTGTTACATAGAACTCCTAAATTCTCACTTTTTATATCTTCTATGTTTTTAGGTCTCCTGTCCTCCCTCCCTCCCTTCTTCCTTCCTTCCTTCTTTCCTTCCTTCCTTCCTTCTTTCCTCCCTCCCTCCCTTCTTCCTTCCTTCTTCTTCCCTTCCTCTCTCCCTTCCTGTTACATAGAACTCCTAAATTCTCACTTTTTATATCTTCTATGTTTTTAGATCTCCTGTCCTCCCTCCCTCCCTCCTCTCTCCCTCCCTCCTCCCTCCCTCCCTCCCTCCTTCCTTCTCCTTCCCTTCCTTNCCTGTCCTCCCTCCCTCCCTCCTCTCTCCCTCCCTCCTCCCTCCCTCCCTCCCTCCTTCCTTCTCCTTCCCTTCCTTCTTCCCTCCCTCCCTTCCTTGAAGCCAGGAAAGTTGCAGGCAAGACTGTAGCAAGAAAAGCAGGGCATTCATACCAACCCACATCCTCTGCCCACCTTGTAACCATGGGCGAGAACAACACTTCTCCTTCCCAAGACATTTTGAAAGCCGGTTCTTTTTCAACGCGCAGAATAAAAACTGGTGCGTGGGGGGGGGGAGAAAGCACTTTGCCCATCCCTTCTGCTGCAATGAAGATGCTGGAGTACGGAGACATTGTGCTCCGAGCCAGTAAATGGTCCGTTGCTCAGCCAGCCAGCAGAGATATTCCTGATGGGGAGTCAGAAAGAGAGGAGGATAAATTCCTGTTTGGGGGACGGGGTTGGGGTTGAAAGAGTCCCATCAGAAAAAGACCTTTGTCAGGGTTCCAAATAATAAATGCGTAGCAAGCAAGACTCCGAGGCATGTCGATTCCTCAAAGGATACTTTTATCGGAATGATCCTATTGGCACATATCTGGTGAAAACCGACTCTGGAAGTTTCCCGTGGTTTTCACCTAATGTTCTGCTTTCTCCAAACAGTCAGTCACATGGTCCAATCACAGCACAGGCTGGTAGCCGGGTAGCATGACTCCGCCTTCTCCCGACCAGCTGTGAGAACGTCGTCCTTGGTTCTCAAGAGAAAATCTGTTGCTTTGGCTACAGGTTCCCCTCTATCTCAACTCCCCCCTCCTTATCCTTCAGCTCCATTGTGGCAACACCGATGTGACAAAACATGGCTTCAGTCAGATCAGCTTTAGGGTTGACAACCTTTAGGAGAGACCAAGTCAATGCAACAAATTGAAAATATGTCATGCCACTTTCTGACTCAGTCGGTTCCCCCAGATCCTTTCCTTGGATGATTCGAAACCCGATTGAGCAACTGTTCGACATTACAACAGCACTGAAGAAAGTGACTTACAACCAGTGCTCTTACAACCATTGTAACAACACCCTGTGGTCACGTGATCAAAATTTGAATGGTCACTAAATGAACCATTGTAAGCCAAGGACTGCCTGTACTTTGGGCACCTCGGAGCAAGATATGGTGCAGAATACGAAATGGCCCCTGCGGGTGTGTAGCTCTTTCTGGAGAACGCCTTCTCAAAAGAAAGAAGTGAATTTTCAGCAGGATGTTTGTTTTTTTGCAGGAAAGCAATTTATATTCCCAAGAAACAAGACAGCCATGAAAACAGGTTTACCCAGGAGTTTTGTTCCAGGAGGTCCAGATTGTAAGAAATAGCCCTTTGCTGCAAGATAAAAATCATAAATCTTTAAAAACTGAGTTCTCTCTGTCTTTCCATCTCTCTCCCTTCCTCTTTCTTCCTCCTTCTCTCTCCCCCATTCCCCCTTCTCCCTCTCTTTCTCCCTCTCCCCCTCTCTTTCTCCCCCTCTCTTTCTCCCTCTCTCTCCCTCCCTCCCTCTCCCTCTTCTATCTCTCCCTCCCCTCTCTCCCTCTTTCTCCCCCACTCTCCCCCTCCCCCTTTTCCTCTCTCTCTCCCCCTCTCCCTCCCTCTCTCCCTCTTCCTCTCTCTTTCTCTCCCCTCTCCCTCTCTCTCCTCCCTCCCTCCCTCTTCTTCTCCCTTTCCCTCTCTCTCTCTCTCTTCCTCCCTCCCTCCTTCCCTCCCTCTCTCTTCACCATCTTTTCAAATTCACCTTCTTTCCACACATACACACACACATTCTCTCTCAGCATCCAGGCAAGCCCCTTCCCTTCCACTTGGCAACTAAACAGAATCAGAAGGACCCAAACAGATTTTCCTGGTTCCCTAGTCAATTTCAGCTGCCTGAGATGGATGATGATGCTGCGTCTGGTTTGCAATAATGAGAGTCACCCTCTACCACTTATCTGGAGGAGTGTCAAGGCAATGAGATTAAGATGATGCATGAAAAGAAAGGGAAGGTTTCCCCCCACCACCACCTTCTTTCTCTCTCTTTTGGCACCAGCTAAAGCTGGTGGCTGATTTCTCAATTGTGTTCAAGGCTCCCTTGTCCAAAAGGATTCTTCTTCTTCCCTCCCTCCCTCTCCACACACAGTCCCCACCCCAGTTTTAGATGCATACTGTTTTTTTTTTTAAAAAAAGCCCAACGAGTCCTCAGCAGTGGATGGAACCATTTTAGCCTAGTGGGAAGGAGATCCATCTGAGAAGAATTTCCTCCATGTTTAAAAGAAGTGGGAAATTATACAGAGAACGAGGCCCAATGCAGGACCATCCCTTATGCCTAGGTGTTTAAGCTGCAAGTGGACACATATAGTGACTGAAGTGACTTCTTTGTTGTCTCTTCAACCCTATATCAAATATATCATTTCTATCTGTAGGTCATCTATATCTGAATCTATATATCCAATATCTGTCTCTATCTATCTATCTATCTATCTATCTATCTATCTATCTATCTATCTATCTATCTATCTATCTATCTACCTACCTATCTATTTATCTATCTATCTATCTACCTAATTATTTATATCTATCTATCTCTATCTCATCTGTCTAATCTACCTAATCTCTTAACTATCTATCCATATCCCTATCTCTCTATCCCTCCCTCTATCTCTCCATCCCTATCCCACTGTCCCTCTTTCTCTCTCTCTCTCTGTCCAGCCAGCTCTATCTTTATTATCTCTATCATCTCTCTCCCCCACCCCACTCTCTCTCCTGTACCGACTTCAGTTTTTCCATTCTAGCGGCATCATTATAAGAAACATCAGACCTTCTCTCAGGATCTGGTTAATGCCACCAATGCTTCCTTGAAGGAGGCTCTTAAAACTTTCCATATATGGGCCACCATGTCTTTGGTCTACCTTGAAGGAAGACTTTGTAAATGCTCAGTGGAAGAGTGCCTTTGCCCCTTTGAGGTTGGATATCATCATTAATAATAGCTCTGGTTACCCTCTCTATGATGATATAGATGCCTTTATCCTGTGCTTTCTGCCCCTCTGGTAGGATTGGGCAGAGTTGATCATGAACTCTAGGTCTCCTTGATCAAACCATGCCATCTCTGAGGATCCAGGGATGGAGCCTCCTCCATGGGGGTGGCACCTGCCCACTGGTGCAGCATTCCCTGGAGATCTCTGGCTCTCGTCCTGATGATGACAATGCTCTGGAAGTCTTTAAAAACTTGGCTGTTCTCCCAGACTTTGGAGTAAGGTGTTTGTAGAGCCCTGTCAGTTGTGTTTTATGGTTGGTGGAGCATGCTTTGTCCAGATGCTTGTGCATTTCTTCATATTGGCTCCCATTTTTTAAGCCTAAGCCACCCAGAGTTGTTTGCAAGGGAGGCAGTCTTTAAATAACAATAGATGGTGGCAGGGGTGAATGAGGATGAATGAAGAGGAGAAGGAGATGAGGATGGAGAAAAGAAGAAAAAAGGAAGAAGAAAGAGAAGATGAGGGAGAGGAAGAAGATGAGGGAGAGGAAGAAGATGAGGGAGAAAGAGAAGATGAGGGAGAGGAAGAAGATAGAGGAAGAGAAGATGAGGGAGAGGAAGAAGATAGAGGAAGAGAAGATGAGGGAGAGAAAGAAGATGAAAGAGAGAAGATGATGGAGAGGAAGAAGATGAAGAAGGAAGAGAAGATGAGGGAGAGGAAGAAGAGGGAGGAAGAGAAGATGATGGAGAGGAAGAAGATAGAGGAAGAGAAGATGAGGGAGAGGAAGAAGATAGAGGAAGAGAAGATGATGGAGAGGAAGAAGATGAAGGAGGAAGAGAAGGTGAGGGAGAGGAAGAAGATGAGGGAGGAAGAGGAGATGAGGGAGGGAGGGAGAGAAGAGGAGGAGGAAAAGGAGGGAGGACAGGAGGAGGAGAATGGAGGAGGAAGAAGCAGAGGAGGAGAAGGAGATGAAACCGAGGAAGGAGGAGAAATGGGAGGAGTTGATGATCATGAGGAAAGAGGAGAAGGAGATGGTGGTGATGTAGGAGGAGATGAAGCAGAGGGGGAGAAGAAGGTGGAGGAGATGGTAATTATGATGATAATGATGGAAGAGGAGGAGATGATGAGAAGTCGATGGTGATGGAGAAGAAGGCAATGATGATGATGTAGGAGGAAATGATGATGATGGAGAAGGAGATGAAAGAAAATAAAGGTGACAAAGGAATCAGATACCGAACAACCCATATTCTTCCAGATTTGATTCCATTATCCACTAGATCTTGGTCTTGCTTTCTTTTACGCTTAGACATTGCTTAACCTCCCTGTTGTAACCTTGGTTCTGTCTTAACTTCATTCCCTTGTGTGGTTTTTCGTCCCTTTTCTTCTTAATGACCACTAGTTTCCATTTTTTAAAAAAGGTTGTAGCAATCTGTAAAGGTAAAAGTTCCCCTTGCACATATGTGCTAGTCGTTTCCCGCTCTAGGGTATGCGGTGGCTCAGTGGCCAAGATGCTGAGCTTGTCGATCAGAAAGGTTGGCGGTTCGAATCCCTAGCGCCGCATCATGGAGTGAGCTCCCGTTCCTTGTCCCAGCTTCTGCCAACCTAGCAGTTCAAAAGCACGTTCAAAAAATGCAAGTAGAAAATTCCCCCTTTGTTGGGAAGGGAACAGCGTTCCATGCACCTTCGAAGGCATTTAGTCATGCTGGCCACATGACCACGGAGACGTCTTCAGACAGCGCTGGCTCTTTGGCTTTGCAACGAAGATGAGCAATGCCCCTCCGAGAGCCAGAAACAATTAGCACATAGGTGCAAGGGGAACCTTTCCCTTTACCTAGCAAACCCGTGGTCACAACAGTAACCAGACTGATGGATTGAACGGAAGCCTAGGATAAGCCTACTCTCTAGTTCAAGGGTTTAAACCCAAGAGATCTACCGCCGCATTATCCCATAATAATCCTGGCACTGAAGATCAGGAAAGCAATTCAGGGCTCAGTCCACCTCCCCCCGCTTGCCAAATAGGGTCCTGATGGCAGGTTAAGCTTCCCACGGCCACTGGAGAAGTCGATCGCAACAAGGGGTGCCCAAGAGGAACAAATATAGGGGATTTCGCTTGCCTATACTGCTATACTGAGTAGTATAGGGATACTACTCAGCTAAAAGCTCTATCCTGACATCCCCCTGCACACATTTCCCAATCCCCCCCTCCCCACTTCTGGCCTGCCTGGAATCAGCTTGCAATACCGCCGTGTTTTGTTCAGCTAATTGACTTCAAGAAGTGTAAACACAACCGAGACTCCAGGCCAGCACGGATGATTTGCCAAGAAAACCACGGCTGCTGACAGCAAAAAAAAAAAAGGGGGGGGGGGAATGATGTTGAACTCTCATCTCTCCTGTAGAGTCCTAGAGAGGGAAAGGCACCTTGGAAGGCATCTAGTCCACTCCCTACTCCGGCCTGGTTCAAGATCCGCAAAAGCATTTCAGGGGAATCATTCACTTGCCTTTGCTCAATGGCTCCTTGGCGGCCGAAGCAAATGGACATGTCAGGCAGCTTGTTCAACTCGTGAATATTTATTTTTTTGGGGGGGTGGGGGAATCTCTCTTAAATTCTATCCCGNGGCCGAAGCAAATGGACATGTCAGGCAGCCTGTTCAACTCGTGAATATTTATTTTTTTGGGGGGGTGGGGGAATCTCTCTTAAATTCTATCCCGAATCTACTTCTCTGCGATTTCAACTCCCTTCCCTCGAGAGCAGTTTTCTCAACCTGTTCAATGTTAAGAGGGGTGGGCTTCAACTCAGAGGTGGGATTCAAATTTTTTAACAACGGGTTCTGTGGTTGTGGCTAGGTGGGTGTGGCCATGTGAGGGGGGGAGCGTGGTTTCTTCTTTTTTTTTTTTTTGAGCNTTTTTTTTTTTTGAAGCACCCCCTTCCCCCCCCCCGTGCTCTATTTTTGGGCCTCCTGGGTCTCAGGGAAGCCTCCTGGGGGGCATTTTTGCTCCCAGGAAGCTTTCCTGAGGCCCAGGAAGGCAAAAAATGGAGTACGGCGGGGGGAGCACACGCAGCACCCCCTCCATATGCCTCTTGTTGCCCTCCTGGACCTCAAGGAAACCTCCTGGGTGAAGCAATCAGACGGGGAGGGGGATCCCAGCACAGCTGATCGTTGGAACAGCTGATTGTCGGGAGGAAAAAAATGCCTTAAGGAGTGACTGGGCAGGGGACAATGCAGTCAGTGATGTCGGGCATGCACGCAATGATAAGGAATGACTGGGTGGGGAGGGGAGGGGTGGGCAGAGAGGGGCACGATTTGCCGATTCTCCAAACTGCACAAAATCGTAACAACCAGATCTATAGAACCAGTCCAAACCGGTAGAATCCCACACCTGGTCCAACTCCTTGTTCAAGCAGGACAAATTGTTATTTGTCCATTCCGGACAAATTGTTATCCGATCTCTTCTTGAAAACCTCCAGTGTTGGATCACCCACAACCTCTGGAGACAAGGCATCCCACTGATTGATTGATTGATTGTTCTGTCAGGAAATGTCTCGGTAGGTCTAGGATGGTCTTCTGAGAAGGGGAGAAGATTATCTCCCTGACCACTTTCTTAAAAGTACATTTTAGATGGTCTCCTCTGCCCTTGTTTTTTTTTTGCTACATTCAAGTTTTTCAGTGTGGGGTGTTTAGATTTTTATGATGGTCCAGATAAAGATGAACCATGGAATTAAATAAGATTCTGCGTTTAATAAAATAGCACTGAAGATCTGGTTCGAGAATTTTTGGCCAGGTAGAAAACTGGCAGGGAAGACCACCGACAACAGGTTATAAATTTTTGCAAGCTGCATGTGATTCCGCTGCCTATTTTGCAGCAGCTGCTGGCTTACCCCAAATTGTGCCAGATCATCATTATTATTATCAGTGGTAGTGGCAATGGAAGTAATAGCATTTGGCTTAAACCTCCCCTCTGAAAAGCAGAGGATGGGGGGAAAGCAATGCAATTCTCCCTCCCCTTTCTGATAACAGCGCTGTGCTCTGTCGAAAGCCAAAATGGATAATGAAAAAGTTCTTAATTGCTGCTGAGAAAAAGGTTATCTGTATTAGGACTTCTGCTAGCCAAAACTGTAGGGAAATTGCAACCATCCAGCGTTGTTGGTTGCAAGAAACATCTGGAGATCTTAAGGCCTGAAAGAAGGACAAAGGAAAAGATGACACAAAATACAGGTAGTTCTCGCCTGAACAACCTCAACTGAGCCCAACATTTCTGTCGCAGAGTGGGACATCTGTTGAGTTTCTCCCCGTTTTACAACTTTCCTTGCCACCGTTATTAAGTGAATCCCAAAACATAAATATGAGTCAATTTGTCAAGCCACATGACTGCGAGGATCTTGCAATGGTTATAAGCGTGAAAAAGCAGTCATCATTCCCTTTTTTCAGTGCGGTTGCAAGTTCAGATAGTCGTTAAATGGAACTGTTGCAAGTCAAGGGACTGCCTGTGTCAGCGCTCCAAGTGATGCACCCTCAGTAAGCAGAACTCCGAGGCAGGGAGATTCCTCCAAGAACAATTTATTGGATACATCGTATTGGCACAACTGGTGAAAATCGACTCTGAAGTTTCCCATGGTTTTCACCCAATAAAAAGGAAAAGTTTCCCCCTTCCCCCAAATCATCAGTCACATCATCCAATTGAGGTGCTGGCTGGTTGCTTGGTTACTTCGCTCCTCCTTTCCTCAGCCACTTGCAGAATGACTTTGGTTCCCATAGGAAAACTGTCATGCCCCTTATCAGAGTCTGAATCCGAGGAGGAAAATGAACAGCTGACAAGCAGTGGGAGTGTGGCTCCGTTGGCTGTGGAGGAAACTGGGGAAGGGCAAAGTCTGGCTGGGCAGAGCAGGGGAGAGATTAGAACAAGGGAGAGGGAGTTCAGAGGAAGACCCAGGCCCGGGCCCTCTTCATCCTAGGACACGCAGGAAGGAACAGAGAAGAGAGCAACGTGGGTTGCGTGGCTAACGGGGGAGGAAAGGGCCCCAATTCCCTTCATTAGCTACAGCTGGGAAGAGAGTTTAAAAGAGATGCATGCTGAGTGTGGCATCTGCGGGGGAACAAACATGAGTTTATCCTGTGTTGACTGTGGTTATCTGTGTTCCTGGCATCCTCCCAACTGGGTTGATTTACTGCCACTCCTTCACTTCTGGAACTCCTTATCTTGCCCTGCCGGATTAATTACCTCATCTTGTCTTAATTGGATTTATATTTAAAGACAGCATTTTGGACTTGATTCTCTGCAGCCAAAAGCTCCTGGGAGAGTTTTTTCTCCAGATCAGAAGGTAATCAGGACATTGGGGGCAAAGTTGGAGCTAATAAATGAACTCTTATTGATTATCTGACTGTGTTGCCTTTGTGCCACGCCCTTTGACTGCAAAACCCCAGCGATCTACTTCCCCTCACCCTGACCTCTCCACTTCCTTGTGGCAACCTCGAAGTCTCCAAGATGGCCTCAGCCAGGCTTGCTTCAAGTTTGACAACCTGTATTGCTTTCTCCTGCAGTTTTTCTTCGGCCTCTAGGCATCCCTTTGCTGGGACCCACTGTCTCTCTGTTTTTTTGGGGTGGGGGGTGGGGGTGGGGTGGAATCAGCCCAAATCAAACCTTCCTGGCCTTGTCTTCTCAAAGGAAAAAAAAAATAGATGTTCTCTTTCAAGAACGATTTAAAGGAGATGCCAACAATAAACTCACCGGCTGCACTGAGTCATTTGAATATCATTGAACCACAAAATCGGCTGATGCTGCAGTGTTCTGACTGGACTGGCTCTTCTTCGGCTCCATCGGACGTTCTCGGTCATCACGCAGGGCCGTTTGGCAACACGCTGTCTCCACAAAGCTTCTGCGGGGAGCTGAGTCGGGCTTTTATTGTGCTGAAATCTCAGCCGTGCAGGAAGAGTGGGATCCAAATGGCCCTTCCCGGGTTGATCTTGCGAAGGGCCGGGGGATTGAGACCCGACGTCTTGGTCAGCCTCCAAGATGGAGGAGCCTCGGTTTGCTATTCTGCACCCTGCTGTTATTTTTTAAGCAAGGCAGATGCGCGTCTTAGAATGGCTGAACCTGGAGGATGTTTGCAGAGGAATGTGGAAATAACTTTGATGAAAGGAGAGAGGGGAAAAAACAGCATAGTCCTGGGCAGATTACGAGAAAGAGACCTGATGTTCACACCCTTGTTTATCTTGGGTGCAAGGGGAGGCAGGGAGAAGAAATTCAGCCTTCAAAGTTTTGCTATGGTTTATTGATTTGTTTCTTGCCTTTGCAGCATGGCGGCTCGGCGGTTAAGGCTCCGGGCTTGTCAGCTGGAAAGCCAGCTGGTATTCAGGTTCGAGGCCCGAGCGTCACATGACAGGGCGAGTTTCTGTCTACACCTCAGCTTCGGCTAACCTAGCCGTATGAAAGCACGCAAATGCGAGTAGACAAATAGGTACCACTTCGGTGGGAAGGTAACACTGTTCTGTGACATCATGCTGCCCACGTGACCATGGCAATGTCTCCGGACATTGGTGGCTCAATGGCCTTGAAACAGAGATGAGCAGCACCCCCTACAGTCAGCAATGACGAGCACAGTAAAATCTGCAGAAAATTCCTTTATTGTTACCTTTTTACCTTCGTCATGTTCACAATAGTTTACAGTATTTTTACAATATATCTCAAATATCTTGAGGTGAACATATCCAGCATACTGTCCTCCTATTTTCCCAACAACCCGCCTTGTGAGGTGGGTTGGGCTGAGAGAAAGGGACAGGCCCAAAGTCCCCCCAGCTGGTTTTCCTTCCTAAAGCGGGACTAGAACACCCAGTCTCTCGGTGGTTGGCCCTAAATCACCCAGCTGGCTCTCGTACCTAAGGCAGGACTAGAACTCATAGCTTCCTGCTTTCCAGTCTGGCGTCTTAAAAACTAGACCAAACTATTACATCTTACAAACTACTAATGTTAAAGCAGAGTTCCCATAATCTTTGAGGTGTCTTTTTCTTGGCTTGGCCAACTTCGAAGGGCTGTCCCCACACATCCAAAGGAATGCATGTGGAGGCTGGGACAAGAAATATTCAGTTTGATCTCATTTAATCTCTGAAGTCAAGAGGGCTGAACACGAGCTTCTGTGCAGTTTGATTGATTGTTTGATTTTCTATGGCTTGCCTCTTCATCACGTAACCCTGGGCTCCCGTTTTTCTCATTTTCAATTTGCTTTCAAGTTCCTGGTTTTATCCCAGCGCCTGGCCATTTCCTCTCCAGTCTGAATTCACTTAGAGGCATCTTGCCCGTTAAAGGAACATTTCATTTATATTGAACGAGCTTGGTACCCGTGCTTCGCGAGGAAACTATGCGATCGGGCTTAGTTTTTGGGGAGGAAAATAAAGGGGGAAAAAATTCTGCCTCTGCCTACTAGCATCCATCGGAATTCACCTGGCTAGCATCCTGTCAGTGTGGGAGAGAGTTGAGGGCTGTTTGGAAACGGAAAGGGTATTTGCTGTGTGAGCAAGGAGACAGCAAGGAGCCTGGGCGTGGCTTAGCTCAACTGTTCTGTACTAAAGCTGCTTGCTGCTCTGAANCAAGGAGCCTGGGCGTGGCTTAGCTCAACTGTTCTGTACTAAAGCTGCTTGCTGCTCTGAAACTAAAACTGAAACTCTTCTGCTTGTGTTTTGCATTTGGAAGAAATTTCTTTTCAGGTGGAGAGGGGGAGTAGAACTCCTTAGCATCAGAGCGTGTCAATAATAATGTAGAAAATATTAATGCTCTGATAGTCATTTGGAAAAATCCTTTCTTAATGAGCACCTAGAAGCCAAGAGGAACATATGTGCCAGATTTCAAGTTTGTAAGCTTTACGGTTCTGGAGATTTTGTGTTGATGCCTGAGTGGTATTTTGGGTTTTTTTGTATATATATAGATGACAATTCAGTAATTAGTCCTCGACTTTTAAAACTCTTGGTTTAGAGACTCTTCAGAGTTACAATGACACTAAAAAAAAGTGATTTACACTCGGTCCTTGTACTTACAACCACCACAGAATTCCCACAATCCCGTGTCCAAAAATCAGTTGCTTGGCAACCAGGATTTATTTATTACCATGGTTGCAGCATCCCAGGATCATTTGCAACCTTCCCAGCAGGCTTGTGAAAAGCAAGACCATTAAGGGAATCTGGACTCACTTAATGTCCATGAGATTCATTTAACAACTGCAGAGTTTTGCTTAACAACCACGGCAAATAAGTTTGTAAAACCGGGCACGAGTCACTTAAAGCCTTGTTTCGAGAGGAGAATTCTATTGCCATAAGTTGAGAGCGATTTGTATAATCTACAGCATGTGATACCTGAGCATTTTCATACCTGAGCATTTTCATGATACCTGAGCATTTTCAACCGCATTGCCAACCCCATTGCCCAACCTCTGCAGGTATGCCCAAAAAGTATCCATGCTCTTACCTGAGAGAAGGTGTTTCTCTCTGCACCAACTGCCTTTCCCTTACAAATATTCCCTTTGCAAAGGAGTGCAAATAGTTTAATTAAGAAAATATTGATTTTTTTTCCCCTCCCTTCCCACCTTCCCCAGCAAGAAATGTTGCTTTAATTTGGCTGCAATGGGCTGTTTCTGAATGCTTGTTTAACTGACCACGGAAAGATTGGGACTGGAGCAGAAATGCCAAATATGCTCCATTGTCTAGATTGCAAGAGACTCTTCAGGAATTAGCTGCTTAGCAAAGGAAGGCGAGCACATATTTTTTCTTGCAGTGGTACCTTTTCGCCGGGTTAACATTTAAGGTTGAGCCTCAGATGGAGAAACAGAGGTATTTATGGAGCCCCTGTGGCCCAACTGGTTGTGTCTTCTCTACCTTCCCATTCAGACTTTGCATGGACATATATTTGGCTGGATATATGGGACAAGTGCCTAACACAGTATATTTCTTAATCTTGGTATCTTTAAGAGGCATGGACTTCAACTCCCAGAATTCCCCAGCCGTGCATGTAACTTCAAACTCTCGTGAAACAATCCATCATAACTTGAAAAACATTTGTGGTGCTTCTGCCTCCCATAACATTAGGATTTCTGAACCTTGGCAGCTTGCAGATATGTGGACTCCAATTCCCAGAATTCCCTAGCTAGCTTGGTTGGCTGGGGAATTCTGGGAGCTGAAGTCCACACATCTTCAGGATACCCAGGTTCAAACACACTGGCCTAGAATCTTAGCTGGCTGTTGAATTTTAGGAGTTGAAATCCACACATCTTGCAGCTGCCAACGTTGGAAAAAACACCGCCTTAAAGGCTTTGGCCTGTATAAATTGAATTTTCCATAATTATATATTATTTTGTTCTAAACATCATCCACATATTGTCCATCATTTTTAACGCGCCAAAAATAGTTTGCGAGATTTGAAGTAACCTAGGGGGAGGTTTAACCTATGTTTAATTATTTTTTTAAAAAATAATAAATACAAAGAGATCTATTTTACGAAACTGAGTAGGCGGGAGAGGGTTTTTGTGCTTCCCGAATTTCTACTTACTGCGAAAGGATGTCATGGCTGCATTTCCTACCATTTCCCTGATTTATGCCTTCTTGAAAATGATGTAGATGAAGTGCATAGACAGCATGACATAAATTGAAATTTGATGGATGGGAGACCTCACCATCTATAATCAACTTTTTCTCGATTTGGCGCAATGCATAGTGAGGCGTTCCTTCAGTAATTCTCATAAAGACCCCCATTTGTCAGCCATTGGGCTTCTCCAAAACAGAGAAATGTAGCCTTGCTACAACCTCAAGTTGTCACCATTTGTGGCTTGTGCCCTGAAAGCAGCTTAATTTCTAAGCCCATTACTACATTTCCCCCAGGCTAGGTGGTCCTCGACTTACAATGGTTCATTTTGAGGTCACAACAGTGCTGAAAAAGTGACTTATGACCGTTTGTCACACTTAACAACCGTGGCAGCATCCCGTGGCCACGTGATCAAAATCCAAATGCTTGCTAACTGATTCGTATTTATGACAACTGCAGGGTCCTGGACGGTGTTCCGTGATCCCCTTTTATGACCTTCTGGCTGGCAAAGTCCATGGGAAAGCTGGATACACTTAACAACTGCAGTGATTCATTTAACAACTGTGGCAAGAAAGGTAATAAAATGAAATAAATTTCACTGAATTCACTTGACAACAGAAAGGTCATAAAATGAGGTAAAATTCACTGAATTCACTGAACAAGAGAAAGGTCGTAAAATAAGGTAAAATTCACTGAACAAGACAAAGGTTGTAAAATGAGGTAAAATTCACTGAATTCAACAAGAGAAAGGTCATAAAATGAGGTAAAATTCACTGAATTCACTGAACAAGAGAAAGGTCGTAAAATGAGGTAAAATTCATTAAACTCACTTAACAACAGAAAGGTTGTGAAATGAGGTCAAATTAACTAAGCTCACTTAACAATGGAAAGGTCGTAAAATGAGGTAAAATTCACTGAATTCACTTAGCAAGATAAAGATCATAAAATGAGGTAAAATTCACTAAACTCACTTAACAGAAAGGTCGTAAAATGAGGTAAAATTCACTGAATTCACTTAACAAGATAAAGGTCATAAAATGAGGTAAAATTCACTCAACTCACTTAACAACAGAAAGGTCGTAAAATGAAGTAAAATTCACTGAACTCACTTAACAACAGAAATTTTCGGCTCAATTGTGGTCATATGTCGAGGATCATATGTGAGAATAACAGAGTTGGAAGGGACCTTCAAGGTCTTCTAGTCTAACCCTCTGCTCAGGTAGAAAGCCTTATACCATTTCAGACAAATGATTATCCAGTCTCTTCTTAATCTAGATTTACGTGGGAATCTTCGGACCTGGCTTTCCTTCGCTGTAACCAATTAGCTGTAGTAAAAGTATACCTTTCGCAGCAAGTGGGAGTCAAGGGTCTCTCTTCCCTAAATGCCCAAGCGGAGACAGGCCTGACACGAGCCTCCTACTAAATCGAGGCCATCTATCCTGAGGCGTCGCTCACCTTAAATGTGGGCAGTTACATTTGCCCACACGCCCACTAGAGTAGAGAAAAAGGGCTGAAAAATGAGATCCGTTTGGAGGAAAAGATGTGTTATATTTATAAATTATCACATTATGGCTGGGGCTAATTCTGTGAAGAATTAGGCAGCGGAAGAAGGTGAAAAGTAAGTGATAAAAGAATAAAAGGAGCAGATTACAGATCTGGTACAAATCTCGTGGGACTGAAAGGCTGTGATGCAAGTTCAAAAAAAAATTAGCTGAGAAAAGAAAACTTTGAAGGCAGGGCTGGTTATTTTGCATATAGGTAGTCCTTGATTTACAACCATTCATTTAGTGACAATTTCAAGTTAGAATATGATTTATGACTGTTTTCACACAGCTTTGAGTCCCGTTCCCGTGATCAGGGGATCAAAATTCAGATGCTTGGCAATCACCTCATATTTATGAGGGTTGCGTTGCCCCGGGGTTGGGTTACAACTTTAAATGGTTATTAAGCAAGCAGTCACTAATTGAAGACTTGCAGCGCTTCCATTTCCCACTGTACCGGGATTTCTGAACCTTGCCAGCTTGAAGATGGGTGGACTTCAACTCCCAGAATTCCCCAGCCAGCCATTGTGGGAATTGGAGTCCACATGTTTTTACACATGCTGGCTGGGGAATTCTGGGAGTTGAAGTCCACCCATCTTCAAACTAATCCACGATCTTGGCTCTCCATTCCAATCCAGGTTTCTGGAATATAGCTGAGTTTGATTTAGTCACTTTGCATATATCTTGAACCTTCAGAGGCCTCAAAAGTCTTTTAGAAACTCTGATATTTGTTGTTGTCATTGTCAGCAGAACCTCCCCATCTCAATTCCTTCCCAGGGGACCCCTGGGACTAACAAAGTTTTAAAAACAAGGACAGCACTGATTAAAAGAGCCAGGTGGCTGTCTGTGTGGTTTTGCCTCTGTTGTCAACAATCCTTGTGTGCTGACTAATTTCCAAGGGTTTTCATTTTTCGTGAGTATCTAAAAAGAGAACTGGGGACATTGGCATTGATGTGTCAAACACGGGAGCTCTTGGGCTAAACATATGGCTCTACACATGCTGTAACTCTTTCTCAAAGGCTTAAGATGATCTGTATACACACAGTTCTCAGCAAGAAAGGAAGGACTTGGGGTGACATGATAGCAGCCTTCCAGTATTTGAGGGGCTGCCCCAAAGAAAAGGGAGTCAACTTCTTTTCCAAAGCACCAGAAAGGCAGGACAAGAAGCAATGGATGGAAACTAACTAAGGAGAGAAGCAACCTAGAACTAAGGAGACTGGTCCAAAGTCACCCAACCAGCTTTCATGCCTAAGGCAGGACTAGAACTCACCATCTCCTAGAGATTGGCCCAAAGTCACCCAGCTGGCTTTCATGCCTAAAGAAAGACTACAACTCACCATCTCCTAGTGATTGGCCCAAAGTCACCCAACCAGCTTTCATGCCTAAGGCAGGACTAGAACTCACCGTCTCCTAGTATTTGGCCCAAAGTCACCCAACCAGCTTTCATGCCTAAAGCAAGACTAGAACTCACCGTCTCCTAGTGATTGGCCCAAAGTTGCCCAGCTGGCTTTCATGCCTAAGGCAGGACTAGAACTCCTGGTCTCCTGGTTTCTAGGCCAGGGGGATGAAGGGGTTGAAGGCACTTCCTTCAGCCTTTAAAGCAGAAGAATACCATCAAATCCACAATGGGATTTTGCAGCCTTGAACTGCTGTTGTCCAAGTTTTATTGCACCCCCTTCTTTATCCTGTATTATTTGATAATCTGTATTATCAAATACAGCGAGACAAAGAAGAGCTACGCTAGTCCCTCTGATAAATGACATCAAAAGCAGGGGATGAGTGGAAACACATGTGAAGCAACCCCGTTGAGGATGCTGACAGTATTTCCATTCTCCCAACTGGGTAGTCCAGTAAGTTTAAGAGAACAATGTTTGCCATCCTCATAATTTGAGAAAGTCTAAATTCACAATAAGCTTTCTCGTCTCCTTTTTTTTTTCCCCCCAGATTGCCTTGTTGTTTTTTTCTAGGGCAGGTGGGCACATGTTCAAGGAAAGCTTTGAGCCACAGACACCTGTCATTATCATCCTGGGGGGGTGGGACAAAGAAGAGCCCCAGAGGCATTCTGGGAAATCAATACGATGCTGGTAGCCAGCCAGCTCTTGGTTTATTTTGTTAAATTACACAAATCTTACAAAGGGAAGAGAGAGAGAGGGAGTGAAAGAGAAAAGCTTGTGGCTATTGAGAAAAGGTGACCTCAAAATTCAGGGTACCAACCTCAATTTTTCTCTTACATGCAGGTAGTCCTTGACTTACAACAGTTTGTTTACTGTCCATTCAAAGTTATAACAAATTAACATTAATTAAAAACTGTGAATTAATACAGTTAATATGCTAAAAAACTGTCCAATTCTATGCAAATATATGCGGGTACTTACATGTGTGGTATTCAGCTTTGTTTGGGTATTTTCCCACATCATTGTAGTTGTGTTTTTAAAGTTGTAGTGACGTTTCGGCAGAATCTCATCTGCCATCATCAGGCTGGTGTGTTGTGTTCGTCATATTTAGTGTACTGTCAAGAAAATGATATTGAAAGATGTCGATATAATTTCTATTATAGAAACTTCTGTAATTTTTTTAAATATTTTGCTTTTTGTAAGCTTTTTAATATCTTGCACTTTAATAAAGTATTTTTTAAAATTAAAAAAAGAGAGAGAGAGAAAAAGTGACCTCAAAATTCAGGGCACCCATCTCAATTTTTCTCTTACATGCAGGTAGTCCTTGACTTACAACAGATTGTTTAGTGACCATTCAAAGTTACAACAAAGGACTTGTTTTCACATTCAGGATTGTTGCTCCCGTGATCAAAATTCGAGCGCTTGGCAACTGGCATGTACCTAGCACAGTTGCAACATCCCAAGGTCATGTGATGATCACCTGTAACCTTCTCAGTCAGCTTCCATCAAGCCAAGTCAGTAGGGGGAGCCAGATTTGCTTAATAACCTCAGTGATTTGCTTAACAACCCTGGTGAAAAAGATCAGGCCCAACTCACTTAACAACTGACTTGCTTATTGAGAGATTAGAATAAAAATAATAATAACAGACTGTGGCAACCAAGATCCACAGAAGGCTTTGTTGTAAGATATTTGCAAGTACTGGACCCCAATTCCCAATAGCAGAATAGAAGAAGGAGACACTCCCTTAGAGTAATTGCAGCCTTATATAGGATATCACATTTAAAAAATTACATGACGCTTCCTGTTTTTCACACACAGGAGTTATAGGGACTTTCATAAGAAAGAAATGGGTAGTCCTGGGTGTTTTTCCATAACTCCTCCCAGACTCCTTCCATGGAAATCCCCTAGCTCTCATCATCATCATCAGATTTCCTGTTTTTCACTTAAAACATTACACAATAGATCATTAATAAGCATCCTCTAATATCTGGGCGACCTAGTATTTAGCAAAATAACAAGTTATATAAATGTTTTGATATCTAGAAGGTCAGATTAAGAACAAAAATGGAGTCTCTTTGGTTTTATACATTCTTAGGTGTAACATGCAAATTTTCACATATAACACTTATGGGTTTTTGGCTGAATTGTGCTCCTGCGTTGAGGTGTGGAACTACCTGTATGTTAGCCACCTTTGCCTTCTGATCCTCTTTCTCAGCCCTGTTCATTTTCCCTGAAGCTGAAAGCCAAAACACTTTTGCAAATGTCCAGCTCTCTGAAAAGGAGTATAAATCCTTCCCTTCCCAGTCAGAGCTGAAGAAGCTTCTTGGATGAGAAGTGAAATCTTTTCCAAAGAAAAACCAGAAAGTCCGTTTGCCTTTTGGAAAAAAAAAGGAAAAAAAAAGGGGGGGGGGACTTTTGCCTTTTTGCACACCAAAGATAGTTCAGCATCATGACCTAAAGGGCTCAGGGCAGTTGTATTTACACAAAATGGTCTGCTACGTCTTGCCTGTCAGTGACTTCTTCAGCTTCAACCGCAATAATACATGGGCAAACAATCGATCCAAACTCAAGGTAAACCGCACCAAACTCGATTGCAGAAAATATGACTTCAGCAACAGAGTGGTCAATGCCTGGCATGCTTTACCCGACTTCATTGTTACCCCTCGCAGCTTCAATCTCAAATAGTCTACCATGGACCTCACCCCATTCTTAAAGGTAAAGGTTCCCCTTGCACATACGTGCTAGTCGTTTCTGGCTTTAGAAGTCGGTGCTCATCTCCCTTATAAAGCCGAAGAGCCAGCACTGTTCGAAGACGTCTCCATGGTCATGTAGCCAGCATGACTAAATGCAGAAAGTGCATGGAACACTGTTCCCTTCCTGCCAAAGGGGTCCGTATTTTTCGACTTGCGTTTTGTTTTTTTTTATATGCTAGGTTGGCAGAAGCTGCTGGGATTCGAACCGGGGAGCTCACTCCATTACGTGGCACTAGGGATTCGAACCGCCGAACTGCCAACCTTTCTGATCGACAAGCTCAGTGCCTTAGCCACTGAGCCACCGCATCCCAACCTCATTCTTAAGAAGTCCTTAAAGGAGTTGTGCATGAGCGCATCAGCGTGCCTACCGTTCCTCTCTTACTGTCCCCATTTATCTGTATTTACTCCCTTTGTTTCTGTTTATGTTCATACCTATACTTGTAATCTTGTACATGCGTGACAAACAAAGAAACAAAATAAATGAACAAATCTTCCCCAGAAAAAAATTAAAACAATTTGACTTTCCATCTGGCCTTCCGATGTGTCTGTCCCCTCAAGCCATCAATGCAAGGATCTCTCCAGGGTTCTGGATCCAGCGATCCTCTGGCAGCCTCTGGCTCTCCATCTTCCACACGTTGCTGTTCTGTCTCTCAATCCCACCTCTCCCCCCCCCCCCTNCCCCCCCCCCCGCCTGTCTCTCGCTCGTTACCCATGAATGGTGGGCTCTGTTTCCACAGCGATTCCATTAGAGATCCCTCATTGGAGATCTAATGGGGCCATGTCTCATGTTCTCCTCCGCTTCGGGCGCTCACCATTGATGGGACTGATTTGCGACCTTCTGCTTCCTGACAAATCCTCTCCCTCAGTTGGACGCTTGATGGTGAAGGACACCAGGAAGTGCTGTGTTGGGTCAGATCAATGGGGGGTCCTGGGCTGTTGCTTTCCATCTCTGAACGTCACCCATCGGGTACTCTTTGAGTTCTCAGCCATGAGACACAACTTGTCCTATTGGCAAGTCTCTCTCCATCAAGGAAGTTTGATGCGGGACAGCTGAAATCCTTCCTTTAGCACTGAGGTTACTCTGATTCAGGAAACAGGATGGTGGGGATATCACCACGGTCTGAAGAAAATATTAGCTAAGGCACCAGGCTAGAAACCAGGAGACAGTGAGTTCTAGTCCCACTTTAACTATCAAAGCCAGCTGGGTGACTTTGGGCCAATCACCAGGAGTCCCTGAGTTCTAGTCCCACCTTAAGCATGAAAGCCAGTTGAGTGACTTTGGGTGAATCACCAGGAGCCTGGGAGTCCTAATCCTGCCTTAGGCATGAAAGCAAACTGAGTGACTTTGGGCTAATCACCAAGGGGACCCTGAGTTCTAGTCCCACCTTAAACATGAAAGCTGGTCAAGTTACTTTGGGCCAATCGCCAGGAGACTGGGAGTTCTAGTCCCACCTTAGTCATAAAAAGTGGCTGAATGAATTTGGGCTCGTCCCTCTCTCTCTCAGCCCAACCTACCTTACAGGCTTATTGTGGGGCGAGGAGGAGGAAGAAGAACCTTCACCACCTTGGGTTATTTGTCAAAAGAATAACGCAGAAATAATAAATTACATAAATCAATTCATAAATCAATTCAAATATCTGTATCATTCTGCAACCCTCCCAAGTCATGTTTTTTTGAGCTGATGGCCACCTTGGGCATTTTAATAGCAGGCGCAGAATCCGAATTTTCAATGTCAACAATGTTGACAGATCAAGAAGAAACACACACACACTTCAAAGTTATCTATAGGATAACTTGTGCCACTATACCTGTTCAATAACATCAACCTCTCTCATGTTTAAAAAGAAAGAAAGAAAAAAGACAACTGCGTAACACTTTTGCACAGAGGCTGGTGTGATGGAGCCAGGCTGTCCCATCTGGCAAGCAAACTTCTCCCCAGGATCCCAGGAGGTTGTGTACAGGTGTCATGAGCTCACACCTGGCAACAGGTGCCGTTGCACCAGCTGTAGATGGCTCCTTGGTTTTGTTTTTTTTCCTTTTCATTTTCCACACACATCACTTCATAGTTCCGAAGACGCCCTTCTGGGCCCAAGGAGACAAGAAAGGGGTGGTGCATGATGGTTATTCTTTTCCCCACATCCTGCATCTCATGACAATTGAACAAACTCACCACACACCCGCTCCCATTTCGTTATTGTTGCTTACTCTCAACCATTCCCCTAGACTCCAAATACCGGCTAATTCTTTACTTTTCAACTACAGTTGGGCCCAGAATTTCCATTGCTAAGCAAAGTGATTGTTAAGCTCCATTTTATGGCCTTTTTTTGGGGGGGGGGGCTAGGGTGGTAAAACCCCTGCAGTCATTAAGCGAATCATAAGTCAGCTTCTCCCTTTGGTTTTGCTCATTAGCCAGGAAGGCTGCAAACAGTGGCCATGTTTACTATGCTGCAACCATCGTAAAATACACACCAGTTTCCGAGGGCCCGAATTTTGATCGCGTGAATGTAGGGATGCTGGGACATTTAAGGACCGCTTATAAGTTGCATTTCTCAGTACCACTTTGACTTCAAACAGTCACTAAACGAATGGTTGTCAAATTCAAGGCCTGTGATGTGCAAGATCAAGGGAGGTGCTAATCTCACTCTCTAAAGCCTTAGGAAGACCACAGCTAGAGTCCTGCATCCAATTTTGGTCACCACACTATAAAAAAGATGTTGAGACTCTGGAAAGAATGCAGAGAAGAGCAACTAGGATTATTTAGGGGACTGGAGTGCAAAACATTATGAAGAACGGTTGCAGGAACTGGGCCTGGCGAGTCTAGGGAAGAGAAAGACCAGGGGAGACAGGAGAGCAATCTTCCAATATTTGGGGGGGCTGCCACAGAGAGGAGGAGAGGGTCAAGCTATTCTCCAAAGCCCCTGAAGGCCAGACAAGGAATAATGGATGGAAACTGATCAAGGAAAGATTCAACCTGGAAATAAGGAGGAACTTTCTGACAGTGAGAACAATCAACCCATGGAACAGAATTTGCCTTTAGAATTTATCCCTGGAGGCTTTCAAGAAGAGACTGGACCGCCATTTGTCAGAAATGGTGTCGGGTCTCCTGCTTTGGCAGGGGGTTGGACTAGATGACCTACAAGGTCCCTTCCAACTCTGATCATCTGTTAGATCTGTTAGATCCGGCCCATGGGGCCACCCTGGAAACAACAAAAGACTGGCCCGCGGTGCCTCTGCCAGTGAAAATGGAGCTCAGGAGGGCTATTCACCCCACCCACCCCGAGCTCCGTTTTCACTGGCAGAGGGCTAGCAAAACAAACTAAAAACAAAACAAAAGGAGAAATGTTTCTCCTTTTGCATCTGAGCATGCAAGAAGGGACAGGCAAGGAGAAAGGGCAAGAGGAAAGACGAAGGAAAAGAAGGGAAGATGGGAAGAGAGCAAGGAAGGAAAAAGGTGGGAAGAGAGCAGAAGGAAGGAAGGAAAAAGAAGGAAAGAGGGGAAGTGTCAGACTGTTTACTATTGTGAAACAACCCAGGAGCAAAACACAGCACACAGAAGCTCTGTCTAAACAGTGGTTTATGTACAAGACTGCTATATACATACATACACGTGTTGGGCAAATATCAGGCAATCAGTCAATCTTCAACTCTGTAGGAGAACTACAATGGAGATATAACACAAGGAGAGAGAGGTATACCCTCTCATGGCCTCCCTTATAGAGACAGCTTCTTAAAGTGGCAATAACCCTGCTGACCCATTCTCTGTTTTAAAGCAGCAATAACCCTGTTGACTCATCCTCATTGCATCAGCCTTTACAGCAGCTGGTCAGCTATTAAATCTTCAATACTTTAGCAGGAAGGAAGAAGGAAGGAAAAAGAAGAAGGAAGGAATTAAGGAAGGGAGGGAGGGAGATTATAATGAGAGTGAAGGAGGGTCTAAGGGAAGTCCTGCCTTAGCACTTGGCCACCCCAACATGAGCTGCCCAGAACCACCCTGCCCACAACTCCCCTGGCCCCCCAAGATCAATCATAACCCTGATGCAGCCCTCAATGAAATCGAGTTTGACACGCCCCTGCTGTCGCGTTTTCATCATTGGTTTGTTTTCATTGCAGCTGCAGGTGTACCAACTCCAAAGCAATTCCCATTGAGTTCAATGAAGCTACATCTCCGACGCCTGAGGACAGCATTATAAATCTAAACACAACGATGTGCAAGGGGTGGTCCTGGTCTCCACATAGAATCAGGATGGTACAACTTGGGGAACTCTGTATCCTAAAAAAATGGGAATTAAGCTCATTTCTGCCTCCTAGCAACTAAGCTTTCCAGAACCTGCAAAAGCAGAGATTGGGGGGTATGTATGTGTGTGTGAATGATTTGATCTCAGATGGCCGATTGGAAACCCAAAATGTGTTTTTGATTTCCCTAATATTTGGAATATATTTCTTCCTAGCTGCTCTTCGTAAGGTGAGGTCTCATTAGGTGAGGCGCAGCCGAGTTTTTGGCAAAAACATAGCTGGCTTTTCATACTGAAGGCAGCCTCCCTCTTAAGTGTCCCTTTCTCTGGGCTTTCGTATCTTCTTTTCCACCTACTGTTGTTTATAAAACCGCTCTTGAAACAGGAAAGGTTACAAGTGCCTCTAAATAGAATAAATAAGTCATAATATGCCATATCCACTCTGTACAATTGGCTGATTGTACGACAAACAATAATGAATAAATATAAAGAAGAGGAAGAGAATGTAGTCTACAAAAGACACTTTCTTACTACAGGGAGCGCCAAATTTACGGTGCTTAGCGAGATAGGTTCTTAAGTGAGTTTTGTCCCATTTTCCAACCTTTCTCGCTATGGTTACTAAGTGGAGCTGCAGTTGTTAAGTTAGATACATGGTTGTAAAGCAAATCTGGCTTCCCCATTTGACTTGGCTTTGTCAGAAGGCCACAAAAGGGGATCGTGTGACAATGCAACAGTCATAAGTACATGCCAAGCATTCGGATTTTGATCCTGGGATCCTGACAGGGATTCTGCAATGGTCGTAAGTGTGAAAACCAGTCCTAAATCACTTTTTTCCAGTGCTGTTGCAACTTTCAACGGCCACTAAATGAACTGTTGTGAGTTAGAATAGAATATCAGAGTTGGAAGGGACCTTGGAGGTCTTCTCGTCCAACCCCTTGCTTGAGCAGGAGACCCTATACCTTAAGGAGGCCTGGAAGCTGCCCCACTGCAAAGGCCAGGGAAGGAATGTTGCATTCCAGCAGAAACAGATGGTTTTCAGGCAGTCCTCAACTTATGACCCATGGACATTCTGTCGCTAAGCAGGGCAGTTTTTGAAACTCTGCCTGATTTTACAAAATATTTTTTTTCCCTTCTTTTTTGGCCACGATTGCCAAGCAAATCAACTGCGGTTGTTCAATGGATCTCACCGTTGTTAAGTGAATCCAGCTTTCCCCACTGTCTTTGCTTATGGCCGGGAAGGTTGATAGTGGGAACCCCATGATTCCGTAGCTGTCCTAAATACAGTTGCCAAGCTCTTAAATTTTGGGGGTGTTGCGATGGTTGTGGGAGGTCATAACTCCCACAGGCTGGTAGTCCTCGAATTATGATTGCAATCAGGCCCCTCTGAATTTGGAACATAAGGCAGCTGTTTTAAGTTGAGTTGTGCCGTATTTTATGAACTGTTTTTTGGGTCAGGGTTGGTAAGCAAATCACTGCAGTTGTTAAGTGGATCGTGTGGGCCTTAAGTGGATCCAGATTCCCCTCTGCATTGGCTTTGCTTGTCAAAAGTTGGCTGGGAAGTTCGCAAATGGCATTCACATGACCTGAGGATGCTGCAACTGTCATTAAATACAAGACCCAGATTTGGATTGCACGACCACCCCCCACGGATGCTTTGCCGGTCGTAAGTATGAGGATGAGTCCTAATTCTCTCCTTCCAGTACCGCTGTAACTTCGAATGGTCACTACGCTGATGGTTGCAAAATGAGGACTTTCGTTCTCTGTGACATTTTCCCAGCCTTCCGGTGTCCCTTTGTAGCAAGGAGTTGCACCAAGGATCTCCTTCCCAGCCTTCAGGTGCTACTTCGTACCAGGGAGTTGCACCACGGCACCTCCCTGAGAACTAGCGACTTCATATTAATATTAGAAAGTTGTGCAAAAAAAATTGATTTGGAGATTCGGTTGGAGTTCTGTCATCCCTCCGAAGTGGCTTTCCAGATCAAACTGGAAAGTTTTCATTCATTCGTATCTTGACTCATGATATTAATAAACACTCTCTCCCTCTCCCTCTCTCTCTCTCTCTCTCCCTCCCTCTCTCTCTCTCTCTCTTTCAGAGTAAATCTGTATCAATTTGGACTACTTGAGTGCTTTTATACAAGGGAAAGGGGAGTTTTCCTTTTTTTTTGAACCAAGTTTTGAAATCTGTATCAAATGGTTATGATCGGAGGGCCCGATGGGAAACAGAGTTATATTGCTTTTGCAAATTGATGGAAATCAGCAAATCAGATTAGGTTAATTTCCCAAACCAAATCAGGGCTTGGAATCAGTTTTGGCTCAATTCCTGGCTTGATCGGTAGCCTACAAACAGATGAGGATCACTGGTGCTTTGCAAGGGTGATTTTTCCCACCCTTTTACATTCAACCAAGATCTGAACAACCTAGCAAAGAAATGAAAACTTTTTAGAAGCGTTTTGGAGAGCAAAGCCATCAGTATTTGATAAAAGAGAGACAGTTTGGCTTCATGGTTAAGTCTAGAAGGTCTAAGGCTAGAAAGTGGGAGAAGGGAGTTCTAGTCCTGTCTTAAGCATGAAAGCTGGGTAACTTTGGCCCAGTCCTCTCTCAGCCCAACACATCTCACAGGGTTGTTGTTGCGAGTACATTGAGAGAAGGAAGGCTTGTTGGATATATTCACTGCTTTGAGTTATTATTAAATATAACAAAGGTGGGATACAAATAAATATACGGAAGAATAAAAATACTCCGTGATGCCAACAGTATGTTGTGATGGAGAGAAGAGATTTGAAACTCTGGATTGTTCTCATCAAACAAAGCTGGCAAGATGGCCTCTAATGCCCCCCTTGATTATTAGGACTGTGTCAAATGTTGGGCAGTCTGAAGCAATTCCTACTTTTTTTCTGTTCTGCTCACTGCTTCCTGATTAGTTTCACTTGTCCTGCCTTACTCGAGTGCTACTTCTGGTGTTATTAGGGCTGTTAGGAAGTGTTGGCCTCCACTGCAGATATGAGTCAGTGTCATGTCTTGTTTCCTGCAAATTGTTTTGTTTTTGTTTTTAACTTATTATCAAAATTGGCCTGGGTTTTTTAATTATTATTATTTCCCCGCCACGCTGTGGGTACGCTATTTTATTTTCTCCTTTTTTTTCTGTTTCAATTGCCTTTGCCATGTTAACAAGATTTGCTTACAGTTGTACCTGCTGTGATCACCCCGAGATTAAAATGCCGGCAATGGTTTGGCTTTGACATCCCTTCAGGATAGGCACACGCAGGCCAGGTCTTAACCGCTGGTGGGTGCTTGAGAAAAGAGGAAGGCATCTCAGCAGCATTTAAAGGCCTGTCCAAGTTACCAGAGGGTGTCCAGAGAGCCAGTGCCTCATTTGATAGAGCCGTTGTGTGATGAACACTGATGATGTTACCTAGTTGGGTAATGAAACGTCTAAAAGAAAATAATCAAGCTCAAAGAGGACCAGGATCCCCGCAATCCTTTTCATTCTTCTGCTCCTCTTCCTCTTCCTCCTCCTCTTAATTTTGCAAACCCCACTCCTTCCATCACTGATGATGTTACTTAGTTGAGTAATGAAACACCTAGAAGAAAATAACCAAACTCAGAGAGTACCAGGGTCCCCGCAATCTGTTTCCTCCTCTTCCTCCTCCTCCTCCCTCAATTTGAAAACTCCACTCCTTCCATCACTGATGATGTTACTTAGTTGGGTAATGAAACATCTAGAAGAAAATAACCAAGCTCAGAGCACACCAGTCCCTACAATTCTTCCTCCTTCTCCTCCAACACCACCACCACCTCCTCCTCCTGCACCTCCTCCCTCTTCCTCACTTTGCAAGCTCCACTCCTCCCTGCGCTGATGAAGTTACCTACTGGGCAGAAGCTGTCCCAATCCTCTCCCCTTTCCTTTGCTGCACTTCCTGCAGCTGTGGAACTACTAATCCCATGATCCTCCACTGCTGGGGATATTGGTTGGCTCGCTAGAGGTTACAGCTCAGCAATGGTTAAGGACCAGACACGATGAGCAGGAAACCAAACCCCCAAAAAACATGGCAGAACAAGAAGCAATGGATGGAAACTCATCAAGGAGAGAAGCAACCTGTAACTCAGGAGAAATTTCCTGACAGCGAGAACAATTAACCAGTGGAACTGCTTGCCACCAGAAGTTGTGAATGCTCCAACACTGGAGATTATTAAGAAGAGATTGGTCAACCATTTGTCTGAAATGGGATAGGGTCTCCTGCTTGAGCAGGGGTCTGGACTAGAAGACCTCCAAGGTCCCTTCCAACTCTGGCATTCTATTGTAATTCTACTACTATGGAATTACTAATTGCAAGCCAGGAAAGTAACTTTCGAAGGAAGTCAAGGTTGACAGTAAGATAGATCAACCCTTGGAAAACAGAAGAAGGAAGCGCAACGTAATTTGAGCCTCTGAGCTGAAGGAACGATATAAATGGACTTTAAATGAATAATATAAGAAGGTTACTTAAACCTCCTTAGATTATGTTTAACTGTTGGAATAGCCTGCCTCTGAAGGTGTCTCTTTTGATCTGTAGGCATTGCTGCCCAGGTGGCCATTTATCTGTAGTTTTGTCATTCATCTCTGGGAAATTGGAGATTCCATAGGTCACCCCCATTTTGGTAATTCTTTCCCCCCACATCCCAGGGAAAATCTGGGTCCTGATTCCATGCCCTCTTGAAGCAATAGAATAGAATAGTTTAGTGTAGCGTAGCATTAGAATAGAATAGAATAGAATAGAATAAATGTTGGAAGGAATAGAATAGAATAGAATAAATATTGGAAGGAATAGAATAAATATTGGAAGGAACAGAATAGAATAGAATAGAATAGAATAGAATAGAATAGAATAGAATAGAATAGAATAGAATAGAAGTAGAGGAGAACAGAATGGAATAGAATGGATGGGAAAGGAAGAGAAGAGAAATAGAAGAAAAAAACAAGAGAAAAGAAGAGAAGAATAGAATAGATATAGAAGAGAATAGGATAGAATGTAATGGAATAGAATAGAATAACAGAGTTGGAAGGGACCTTGGAGGTCATCTAGTCCAACCCCTGCTCAAGCAGGTAAACCTAGACCATTTCAGACATAATGGTTGTCCAATCTCTTCTTAAAAACTTCCAGTATTGGAGCATTCACAACCTTTGGAGCAGTGGTGGGATTCAAATATTTTTACTACCGGTTCTGTGGACGTAGCTTGGTTGGGCATGGCAGCGGAACGATACTGTAAAATCTCCAGTCAGAGGTGGGATTTGCTGGTTCTCCAAAGTACTCAAAATTTCCACTACCGGTTCTCCAGAACTGGTCAGAACCTGCTGAATACCACCTCAGTTCTGGAGGCAAGTCATTCCACTGATTGTTCTCCTTAGCTCCAAGTTGAATCTATCTTTAATGATCATCCATCCGTTGCTTCTTGTGTTGCCCTCAGGTGCTTTGGAGAATAGCTTGACTCCTTCTTCTTTGGGGCAGCCCCTGAGATATTGGACCACTGCTATCATGTCTCCCCTAATCCTTCTTTTCATCAGAGTAGACACACCCAGTTCCTGCAACCATTCTTCATATGTTTTAGCCTCCGGTCCCCTAATAATCTGGGCTAGCTGTTCATCGGAACTACAACCTGATGTAAAATTAACATCCGGTTCTCCTAAATCGGTGTGAACCGAGGACTGTCTGTGTTTTCCCTTCCGTGCAATTGATAACGCACTGGTGTGAGCCATCGAGCCACGAAGCCTCACCTTTTGCTCCCTTTCTCTCTAACCTGCCACCACAAAACCCAGTTGGGTCACAGCCCCTCTGGGCCGCTATCCCCACAAGGGGTTGGGAGCTCCTGCTTGTGGTCCTGGGTCTCTCCTTCCTTCCGTGTAAGATCAGGTGAAATGGTTGCATTCACGGAGTGGGGAAAGGAAGGAGTCAGGCAAGCGGGAGGCTCGGGCAGGATAATACTCGAGAGGAAGTGAGTTCGAAAGCAAGGCACTCCGACAATTAACTTTCCACCTTTTCGCCCCCAGGGCTCAGCCAGCTGCTGGAATAAGTCCAAGTTCCTGCAGGGAGCCAGGATCTTACAGTCTGGCTTCATGCAGGTGGGAACACCAAAAGGAATCCAGACTTGGAAGCCCAGGGCGTCCCTATCCAGCACAGTTAATTGCTTTTCCGAGTTCGCTTCAGTTTTCAGTTTGTGTCGGGTGCCAAGAAATCAGCTGAGCTCCCCAAAGCAGAAAAGAATTGTTCAGGTTGTTTCCAGCTCTGTTCTTCTGTACAGGTAGACCTCGACAATGGTCTGACAGTTGCTCCTTGGCAATGATGTCATGGGACTACTGTGTTTCCCCCCAAAATAAGACCCTGTCTCGCTTTTATTTATTTTTTTGCCCAACTAAAAAGACATGACTGGATTTGAAAGCGGCGGATTACAGGAAAGCCCTGCCTATCAACAAGATGGATCAGAAATCTCAGTTGTCAAGCTATAAATCACCAAGAAAATTTTTGCGACACCCTTCTGTTTTACATAAATGGCTTTCTGTTTCTTCCTCGGCGTTCTGTTTATTCCTCGGTTGGAGGTGTAAATGTCATTTTGTGTGCCAAGTGCCACGTAAATTTGCCATTCATTACCTCTAATAAGAATTTATTGTGTGTCTTTTCCGAGGGATAGCACCATTCAAAAGGAAAACACAATTGTTACAAAATGCTTGCCTTATTAGTTCGCAATTTAAGTGCCTGACTTGTGAAACAATATTTAGAAGGCAAACAAAAGAGGCATGCATATTTAAAGGAAGTCTGACAATTCTGTGCTGAATGACACGTATATGCATCCATAATTTATCTAAAATAAATCCTAACCAATTTTAATCAGTCAGGTAAAACAACCTGCCCTTACACTAAACTCTCTAATAGAATCAAAAAAGTCTTGAACCTCTGCTTTGAAGGCAAGCAATTTACTGGCAGTCTTTGACTTATGACCGTAATTTCTGTTGCTAAGCGAGACAGTCATTAAGTGAGTTTTGTTCCATTTTCCGACCTTTCTTCCCACGTTCGTTAAGTGAATTGCTGCAATTAAGATGTGCTTAGCCACGGAAATTCTCCTCCCCTCTATGACCATAAATGGAGGACTTACCTGTATCAATTTAGGAAAATGGAAATAATATGAACGACACCCCTGCTGCCCAGATAGTATTATGTATATCATAGAAATAATCCTAATTTCATCAAAATATGGAGAGAGGCTTCCTCAACTTGGATCAAAGCTTCCCATTCTGGTCTGCTCCCAGCATTGTCTTGAAAGGTAGACTGTGCCAATCCATGGAGGTTTCACTCAAAGGGCTGGCCAAAGAAAGGAAAAAAAGAAGAACCCGTATACAGGCAGTCCTCAACTTATTACCATCATGGAGCCCCAAAATGATGTTGCTAAGCGAGGAATTTGTTTTTGTCCCATTTTTACGAACTTTCTTGCCATGTTTGTTAAGTGAATCGTTGGGGTTCTTAAATTAGTCGCAACGGTTGTTAAGTGAAGCTGGCTTTGCATGACCATAGGGATGCTGCAACAGTCATAATTGTGAAAATAGGTGCTAAGTTGCTTTTTTTCCCAGCGCCATTGTAAATCGGGGACTGCCTGTTTAACAGCAGGCCTCCAAGCTTCTCTCGTCGCACCTTACAACCATAAAACACCATTCCCACAAACCTGGCCAGGCCGACCATGAAAGACAGGCACTCGTGTAACGTAACATTTATTACATGAGATTTTGTCAGGATTCCAGCAATCGCCCTAATGAAGTCATGATTCTTGAGCCAAACTTCAAAAAACTTCAAAGAATTCATTAGAGGTGATTTACTGGCACTGCCCTATGTAAAGCCAACTCTGGCCTACGTCATTGACAGTCCCCTGTGACCCTGTTTACCCTGGGGAGTCTCATCAACCAGATTCTCCAATTGAGCCCGATCATGGGCTGGGTGTCATTAATCACATTCTCCAATTACGGGCTGGGTGTCATCAATCATGTTCTCCAATTCAATATATTCGCGGGCAAAAGCTGTGGTATTTTAGTTACAATCCTTTGAAGGTAAGAGTTGGAATGTGCTTTAGCTTCCAAACTGCTGCACTGCTCTTCCAGATTTCCTTCCTCTTCCCTCCCCCTTTTCTATGGCAACTACTAAAACAGGCATAGGAATGTTTTATGAGTCGACAGATTTTAGATTTCTGGTTTTCTTTGGATTTCTTACATTGCTCCCGGCACACAGCAAAACCCCAGCTGGGATCTGCATACGCAAACACGCCCTGCCGATCTTTACACAAGTCATGCTCAAGGGATCGGCTTGCTCTACCTCTTCCCAGTTCCTTGGAGTAATCCTGGTTGTGTATATACACACTCGGTATTGCTGGGTGGCTACTGTTTCCAAGGAACGTTCCTTTTTATATTTATTTTATTTTTCTATGCTCCTTAGAGGTTGGGTTAAACCTCTTCCTAGGGAAATACCTTGGCAAACACGTAAAGGAAAAGAAGAAGAAATTATACTTAAATCAGAATAGAGCTGGAAGGGACCTTGGAGGTCATCTAGTCCAGCCCCCTGCTCAAGCAGGAGAACCTATACTATCTCAGACAAGTGGTTGTCCAATCTCTTCTTAAAAGCCTCCAGTGATGAAGCACCCACAATTTCTGGTGGCAAGCTGTTCCATTGGGTTAATTGTTCTCACTGTTAGGAAGTTTCTTCTTAATTGCAAGTTGCTTCTTTCCTTGATTAGTTTCCACTCGTTGCTTTTTGTTCTCTCTTCAGGCACTTTAACAGATAACAGGTAATCAAAGTTGGAAGGGACCTTATAGGTCATCTAGTCCAACCCAAGCAGGAGACCCTGCACCATTTCTGACAAATGACAGTCCAATCTCTTCTTAAAAGTCTCAAGTGAGGTGTTCCCCCTCTTCTTTGCCCCTCAAATACTGGAATACTGCTATCATGTCCCCCCGGTCCTTCTTTTCAATAGACTGGCCATCCCCAAATCTTGCAACTGTTCATCATTTGTTTTAGTCTCCAAGGCCTTTAATCATCTTTGTTGCTCTTCTCTGCACTCTTTCCAGAATCTCAACATCTTTTTTGTAATGTGGTGACCAAAACTGGATGCATTATTCCAGATGTGGTCTTTACAAAGCAGTACCAATACTTCTTGTCATTTTGATTCTGTGCCTCTGTTTATGCAAGCAAGGATTGTCTTAGCACATTGATTGTTTCCCATCGGTAAACTTCCCTGTGAGCCGAGCTTCCCCATTCAGAGGCAACCATTATGTTGCAACCAGGGCTCCTATCAACTCGTAAAACATTCTTATGCCTTTTTTCGAGTTGCCATAAACAAGGGGGGGGATCTGAAGGAGTAATATGGCAGTTTAAAACCAGAAGTACATTCCATGCTTATCTTACAAAGATAAGCTAGGCTTATCTTCTGCCCTCGAAAATCCTTCATTGGAGAATGTGATTGATGACACCCAGCCTGTGAATGTGCTTCATTGGAGAATCTGATTTATGACACACCCGGGGGGAGGGGAAAAACAGGGTCACAGATGACTGTGAATTATGTATGCCAGAGTTGGCTTCATTTAGATTAATGCTGGCATGTCGCTCCTAATAAATCTTTTTTTGAAGCTCTGCTCGAGGCTCATGGTTTAATTAGGGCAATCTTGGGAACCCTGACACTATCTCTGAAGAGTGAGCATTAAAGGTGAAAGCTAGCTCATTCAACTGAAGACCCCCTAAGCAGTCTTTTGATAAACTTGTGGAAAAACATTGTGCATTTATTTTAATTTTCAGTTGGGACATGAGGCAGGAGAGGCTTACAGGCAATCCTTGACTTACAACCTCGACTGGATCGTTGTTAAGCAAGGCAGCTTTTCAAACTCCACTCTTTTGGAACACTTCTGGGCATGACCATGTCATATAACAAAATACCAACTGGGAAAGTATCCAGGACTTCGGAGGCAGGAAAACAGAATTCTCCTCCACCTAAAACAAGGATTTAAGGGAGGGGAAAAATTATTCTTGGCATTCAAACTGTAAGCTTGGAGTTGCATTTCCAGACACAGCAGGAAAACCCAGGCAGGACAAAACCTAAATTGGATTGCTTTTCATTTGCATCAGATTCGAGTTAGAATTAAATATTGCTCATTCGATTCCTTTCCTAGTCAGTCTATTTAATTACGTTCACCTCTTCCAGGAAACGGCCACATTTGAATTGATTTTGCAAACTCGGGAAGGCGGCGTGGATGCCATCCTGGAATTTGAGGTTGCGTGTTTTTGAAAGAGAGAACTGGGCTCCGTGGTACACAGACACACAGGCACACACACACACACACACAGCATCTGTTTATCATTTGCCCTCCTCCCCATCTCTTTGATTGAGAACACCACAATCTGCTTGCAGCAGATTTGATGCTCCCCATATCCCAGCAAATTTAAATTGATGATAAACTTCACATGCGTTCAACAGAGGCTATGTCTCCGAGCAATTCCTACTTTTGAAAAACAGAACTCTGTGGATCTGGAGAAAGAAAAACACTTTGTTTTGTAGCTGGGCAGGCCCAGTCAAAAAAGAAGGAAGAGGAGGAACACACACACACACCACCCACTTTGGAGTTTTCTAGAACTTTGCATCGAGCATCCCCACGAATTAAAAACTCTTTCTATTCAAAAAGGCTTTGCATCTAAGATCAGAACTGTGCAAACATGGACTTTCTGTTCTGCAAAGGTAGAGTTGGAAGGGACCTTGGAGGTCTTCTAGTCCAACCCCTTGCCCGAGCAGGAGACCCTGTACCATTCGAGACAAATGGCTCTCCAATCTCTTCTTGAAAACCTCCAGTGATGCTTCTGGAGGCAAACCTTTTCCACTAGTTTATTGTTCTCACTGTCAGGAAATTCTTCCTTATTTCTAGATTGCTTCTCTCCTTGATTAGTTTCCATCTGTTGCTTCTTCTCCTCCCTCCGGGTGCTTTGGAGAATAGCTTGATTCCCTCTTCTTTGGAGCAGCTCCTCAAATACAGGAATACTGCTATCATGTCATCCCTGGCCCTTCTTCTCATTAAACTAAACATATATCCAATTCCTGCAACCATTTTTCATTTGTTTTATCCTCCAGTCCCCTAATCATCTTTTCTTTGCACTTTTTCTAGAGTCTCTCAAGATCTTTTTTTAATATTTTGGTGACCAAAATTGGATGAAGCATCTTAAATTTGCTCCTGTCTTGGGCAAAGCACAGCTTTTTTTTTCTGAAGTGAGCCAATGGAGAGTAAAGTGACTTGCCAGCAAGCTACTAGGACCATCTTAAGATTTGATTTGGAAGCTTGATTTGAATGCAACTCGACCAAACCTCCTAATTCAGTGAGAAAATGTACTGGTATGTTGAAATGGCCTTGGGAAACCAAGTGAAGAGATGCTGCCTAGGGTATGGTTAGATAAGAGTCAGCTTAGCCCTCAGATGGGTAATGGGCAGCTCTGGAAGGACTGTCCCTAATTTACTGGGCTGTAACATGGGAGAATGGAAGAATTAGCCAACCTAGAAATAAGCAGAAATTTCCTGACCATGAAAATAATTAACCAGTGGAACCTCTTGCCTCCAGAGTTTGCCATCCCTGGAGGCTTTTAAGAAGAGATTAGATTGGACTAGAAGACCTCCAAGGTCCCAACTCTTGTCATGCTGTTCTTTTCAGGCTTACAAAATTATTTTAATGCAGCTTTATTACTACCCCGTTTCCCTGAAAATACGACCTACCCTGAAAGTAAGTCCTAGTTTGATTTTTACATGTGCGCCCAATATAAACGCTGTCTCCCCAAATAAGCCCTAATTAAGATCCTGCCCACTCCAGAGTGGACGGGTAAAAATTAAGCTTGTGTGGGGATGGGAGGGTGGAGCTACCCTACTACTTATCTTTGGACAGTTGTAGCCAGGCCTCGCACATCCTGACACCTGCCTTGCCGGCCCATTTCTTCTGAAGGCCTCTATGGCTGATAACAAAGCTATGGATCGATCCTGAGCTCTCTTACTGGCTGCAGAGGCCTTCAGGAAAGTCTCTCCGGCCACAGAAGAAGTTCCTGAAGGCCTCTGATAGTTAAAAGGAGGTCAGGGGCAATGCATGCAAGTGAGGTTAGTCAGTGGATGACATCCCCCGAAAATAAGACTTGTTGCCTTTTTTGTTGGCAAAAAAAAAATTAAGACAGGGTCTTATTTTCGGAGAAATATGCGAAGTAGAATTAGTTTATCTGGTTGTCTCGTCTACCTGGGAAATCAGATCAGATCTGATGCATTTCAATTGATTAAACAGTTCTGGAGGTTTGCGTGCATCCCCAAGGCAAATTCCCCCCCCCTTCCCCCCCCCCCCGTAGGGCTTCACAATTTGGAATGCCTAAAACAATTCGGCCCAATTTTTATTTTATCTGAATTGATTCAAAGCAGATCAGAATTAATTCAGCGGCCCTTAAGAAATAACCCTTGCTGCTTCTTTTTTTTTTAACCAAAGGAGATATTCCAAGGCTTGCTTTCCTAGAAAGATCATGTCATATGTTAGCTCCCAAGTTCTAATCGTTATTTTTTTTTTTCCCCCTTCTTGGAAAGGCATCAAGGCTAAGGGTGGGAGATTCCCGAAAGAGAGCAATGAATAATTTGATTGACATATAAACAGAAGACCTGGAATTGCAAGGGAGGGATTTAAGGTCAGGGAACTGCCTCCTTCTTTTTTCCTGGGGAACAAAGTAAAAGAACTGAAAGCACGTTCCTCCCTCCTCCCTTTGCATCTTCATTCCAGCCCTTGCGGCTGATGCAAAATATCTTCATGCTAGAACAGGCAATTCTCTTTCCATTGTCCTGATATTTTTAGGAAATTATAGCGATGTCTCATCTTTCCTTCAAGGACCTGGAGAAGGATGGAAAGAATTCAAGGTTACCTAGAGAGCTTTGTGACTGGCTGAGGATTTAAAACTCAGTGTCATGCCCCTGTTGGGGATTGACTCTGAGGGAGAGGAGGAACAGCTCCGGAGGTTGTGGAGGAGGCTGGGAAGGGCAGAGGTCGGCTGGGCAGTCAGAGGAAGACCTAGGCCCATCCCCTCTTCATCCTAGGGCACACAGGGAAGAAGGGAGAAGGGAACAACGTGGCTTATGGGAGAGGAAGCGGCCATGATCCTCTTCATTGGTTGCAGCTGAGGAGAGTAGTATATAAGAGAGACGATTACAACACAGCATTGCCAGAAGCAAAGTGTGTGTTATTTTGGGCTGAAGTTATCTTGGTTGGCGTCCTTCCACAGACTGTGCCTTGTTATCTCTTTGAAGTTGGTAATTATTTATCCTGGTCCATTGTGGAAATTCCTTCATTGTAGTTTGTTTTAGGTTTTTTATTTCTCCCTTATCTGTTCTTTGAGTTTGGACTGTATTTATTTCTTTTGGAGACTTATTTTGGAAAGAGTTTAATCTTAAGCTTGACTCTGGGGTTATTTATTTATTTTTAGAATAGAATAGAATAACAGAGTTGGAAGGGACCTTGTAGGTCATCTAGTCCAACCCCCTTTCAAGACTTTAGCAGACTTGAGTGTGATAGATTTCAAACCACCAGTGACAAATTACCGTATACAGTTATTCCTCAACTTACTACCAGAATGGGATCAAAATTTCCACCGCTAAGCAAGGCATTGTTAACTGAGTTGTGCCCAATTTTACCTTTTTGCTGTGATTAGTAAGCAAATTGCTGCAGTCCTTAAGTGAATCATATGGCCATTGAGTGAATCCAGCTTCCCCATTGACTTTGCTTGTCGGAAGTGGGCTGGGAAGCTCGGATATACTGATCACGTGACCCTGGGGATCAATACATGCTGGTTACCAGGAGCCTGAATTTCGATCACATGACCGTGGAGAATGCCGCAGCAGTCATAAGCGCGAGGACCAGTCATAAGTCACCTTTGTCGGTGCTGCTGTAACTTTGAATGGTTGCTAAAGGGTTGCAAAGCGAGGATTCCCTGTGATGTTGTTGAAATGTGTGGCAAGAAGCGTTGGCTTCAACAGGGGCGATGAAAATCATTCAGAAATCTTGCAAATGGGATGGTCTCCGCTTCAGCAGGCATTGCTAAATAATGAGCGCCTCATCCCCTCTAATTAGCGAGCAAAAGCAAGTTTTAACCTCGTTTCGAATATTTAAACATCTCCCCTTTTTAAGGTTAAGTCGGGGCACCAAATTGAAGGTAGAAGGTAGCACAGCGTCTTTTGAACAGGGTGCATAATCCAGATGGAAGCGGGGCGGGTTTAATACTGCATGCAACCTGCATTTGGATAGGACACTCTTAACTGGCGAATGGCGGAGGGTTTGCGCTCCCACAGCCTGCAAACTTTGATCATTATTAACTCGAGTGAATTGATTGATTAATTGATGTGTTTATACGGTTGTTTAGAAACAGGCTTTTCCAATCTTGGCAATGTTAAGACTTGCAAACTTTGACTCACAGAAATTCTCTTGGTTGGGGAATTCTGGGAGTTGAAGTCCACCCATCTGAAAGCATGTCGGCTGGGGAGTTCTGGGAGTTGAAGTCCACAGGTCTTAAAGTTGGTAAGATTAGGAAATTGTCTTACAGCATAATAAGAATATGCTTCTTCCAGCTAGTTACTTGTTGGATGTGTTAGGGGTCTCCAAACTCGACAACTTTAAGACTTGTGGACTTGTAGAATTTCTCCATGCTGGCTGGGGAATTCTGGGAGTTGAAGTCTACAAAGTCTTACAATTGCCAAGAGACTTCTGCTTTAGGGCAAACCCAGGATAAGGGTTAAAGAATACCTGTGTGCCAACTAAGCCCTGGATGGAAAAATGGGTTGTCATCCTAGTGAAATAAATAAAATGCCCGGCAGTGAAGTGGATAAATGGACAGAATGTAGCATGCTTTCCTGCTGGGCTGTTGTACAATTTGCAAACGAAGAAGTCCCTGAAAAGTTTGAACGCCGAGTTAAGAGCTAACAAGAGACCAATAGGAATTAATAACAAGCTAATGAAATTACGAATTGTTAATTGAGAGCAATTAAAACTGGAAGATTGGTCCAGGGCAATTCAGTCTCATATATATATGAGACTCATATATATATATATATATTTTAAGCTTTCGCGGGTACTTACATGTGTGCTGTTCAGCTTCCTTCGGGTATTATCCCACGTCATTGTAGTGCTTTCAAAGTTGTAGCAACGTTTCAGCAGAATATATAAGCCTGTATATATACAATACAGAAGCCTGATGATGGCAGATGAGATTCTGCTGAAACGTTGCTACAACTTTGAAAGCACTACAATGGTGTGGGATAATACCCGAAGGAAGCTGAACAGCACATATATGGATTATTACAGGGATACAATTTCCTTATTGTCTGGATAGAACCGATAGAGCCCTTTTAATTTCAGCCCTTCCTATCTCTCTCTCTCTCGGATATCATTGCCTTGCATTAATTAAGGAAAAACTGTCACCTTAGATAACATCATCTATATCGGAAGAGTAATATTTATACTAATTAGTTAATTAATTAATTAAGCCAAACAGAGATGGTTAATAGATTAAAAGCATTGGGGGGAAATCCTACAATTGATTGACTGTCAGAATAATAGTTTCCACACTGTTTTTAGCTAAGGCGTATGGCTGGGAGGACTTTTATTATGCTATAATTATTTGCAATTTTAACAATTAGAGGGGAAAAAAGAGAGAAAGGAAATCTTCAGGATTCAATTTATGCAAAAGTAGTGTTTGGCAGAAAATGTTTGGACCATACATCAAATGAAGACTGAAATTCTGAAAGCTTTTAATGTTTAATGAGTCTGCTGCATTTTTGATCCTCGGTGTTGAATTTATTTTAACTATTAGGCGGTTGCTTCATTTTCATTCTTCATTTTTGTTCTTATTGTAAAGCCTCAGTTTGAAGGACCAAAAAAAGTGCACGTTCTTAGCCACGTTCTACTTCTCCATTGTTATTATTATTGCAGTATTATTATTACTATTGGTAATTTGTTGGATGAAAATCAAGCTAACTTTTTAAGAACTCAGAAATGTTCAAGAGAAGATGCAGGATGGTGCCAAATTTTAAATCTTTGAAGATGTAAGAAGTTTCTGTGTATCTTACAAAGTCCTTGATTTACAATAGTTTGTCTAAGGACTGTTCGAAATTACAACACTAAAAAAAGTGACTTACAACCATTTTTCACACTTATGACCATTACGGCATCCCCAGGGTCATGGGATCAAAATTCAGACACTTGACAACTGACTCATATTTATGACGGGTGTCACCGGATCCCCTTTTGCGACCTTCTGACAAGCAAAGTCCATGGGGAAGCCAGATTCTTAACAACCGTGTGACTCGCTTAACAGCTGTAGCGATTCACTTAATGACTGTGGCAGGAAAGTCCATAAAATGGGGCAAAACTCCACTTGACAACTATCTCGCTTAGCAGCAGAAATTCAGGGCTCATTGTGGTGCTGAGTCGAGACTGCCTGTATATGATATTCCGTTGCTTTTTAAAAGATTTTTAAAATCTGGTGACGTGTCCGTGAACGTGGAAATTCTCTTGGAAAAATAATGTTTGTGTTCCTGTCACAAATGGCAGAATTTTCAGGGGGACCTCAAATGGACCCCCACCTCCAGGAGAGTCACAACTGACCACAAAACTAGGTTTGTTTCAGCCACACTAAAAGCGCAGTCTGATCTTCTGGGATCTACTCAACTCTGGGTTGAAGAGGGATCCACATTGTGTGATCCTCCCAAACTGAACGGCTTTGCTCTGAAAATGAATACCTGGAAATTGTGCTTTTAAAAGAGTGTGTGTCTGTGTGTATGTGTGCCTGTGAGTCTAGTTAGGAGGAGGAGGAGGAGGAGTATTAGGGAACGTTGTGTGCAAAACATTTCACTGTGTGTTAGCAAAAGTTGAAAACAGTAATGACTAAGGATGGTTCCTACGGAGGGCTGTCAATCAAGGAGGTTATCGTAGCCAAAATTTTGCCTGGCAGAAACTGTAATTAAATGATTTGTGACGCTCCTTCCAATGTGATTAAATTTCAGCCTGAATTTATCTTGTTTCCCCAACCTAGTACTCTTCAGATACCCAAGGACCACAGAGAGAGGGGGAAGGGGGAAAGAGAGGGAGAGGGAGGGAAAGAAAGAATGAGAGTGAGAGAGAATGAGAGAAAGAGAGAAAGAATAAGAATGAGAGAGAGCAAAAGAGAGTGAAAGAGAATGAGAGAGAATGAAAGAGAGAAAGAGAATGAGAGTAAGAATGAGAGAGAATGAGAAAGAGAGGATGAAAGAGCAAAAGAGTGAAAGAGAATGAGAGTGGGAATGAGAGCAAGAGACAGAATGAAAGAGAGAGAGAGAGAGAGAATGAGAGAGGCGGAATGAGAGAGAGAGAGAGAAACAGAGAATGAGGGAGGGAGAGAGAAAGAGAAGGAATGAGAGAGGGAGAAAATAAGAAAGGGAGAGAAAGCAAATTCCCAGCAGAGGAACGCTGGACAGCCCCTTTCTTACAATGAAGAGGTTGTGACTTTTGGCTTGAAAATGTTTTGTCGGTAAACCCAGGATGAATGGTCATTAAACGAAGCAAAGAGTCACCATCTATGAAGAAGTGGTTGTCTTGCTTTAGCCCAGCCTAACAAGAGGAAGAGGGATAGCAAGAATGCTTTCGCCTTGATCTGAACTATCAACCCCCTGAGAAAATTCCTTTTCCAGCATCTGCTCAACATCTCTTCTCAAGACCATTTTTTTTTTTACCCCTTCTGGGTTGTGTCGACAACAAAAGACAACGGTGGAGCTGGGTCTCGCCCCACCCTTGTTCCTCTCCCTCCTGCCTTATCTCCGTTCAGCTTGCAGACGCCACTGCTGAGCGAAACACCCTATTAAAATGAAATCTTTCCTTCCACGCCAGATGGAAACCTGGCTTTTCGGGACAAATTGGAAAGTTTATTAAGAGAGAGAGAGAGAAAAACAAAAACAAAAAAAACCCAGGTTTCTCTCCCTGCAGAGAGAGAGAGAGAGAGAATTGTAGCATGAAAGGGAGGATGTGTAACACACACACAAACACACTGCCTCTCTGCAACTCTTCACCCTGGAGTATTTCCAACAAAATTACCTTTTTTGAAGAAGAAGAATTTCAAAAGCGGATTCTCTTTCATCAAACTGAATGAGAACAGGGAAGTGGAAAAGCCATTTCCAAACACCCACACCCTGCACACTCTTCCGTGTGACAAAGGTGATAGAACCGTCGAATTGGGAGGGATCTTAAGAGGTCATCCATTCCAGCCCTGCTCGGTGCGAGAAATCCAAATTTCTCAAAATAATAATAATAATAATAATAATAATTCTGATTTTCTAACTTAGGAGGTTCGACAGATGTTGTCAGGCCAACCTTTGTTTCAATCCATTCCATTTTCTAAATCCCTTCTGTTAACAAGAACAAGAAACAAATGGAATCTTCATAGAATCATAAAGCTGGAAGGGGACCCCAGAGGTCTTCTAGCCCAATCCCTGCCCAAGGCAGGTTCCTTACTCCATCGCAAACAAATGGCTGTCCAGCCTCTTCTTAGAAACTTCCAGTGTGGGACCAAAGGTGCTTTTTTCAAGAAGCAAGGAGAGGTTTTCAAGAAGAGACTGGACAGTCATTTGCCTGAAATGCTGTATCTCCTGCCTGAGCAGTGGGTTGAACTAGATGACCTCCCAGCTCCCTTCCAACACTTAATATTCTGTTCAAAAGGCATCAGGTCTCCATGGCTTTAGAAGCAGAAGTTTGTGGATTTGAGTGCTCAGCACCGATAGATTAAAATCGGGAGCAGGCTTGAGATGAAGTCTATTTCTTGACCGAAGCTTGGGAAAGAGACCTGACCTCCCCCTGGAAGTCAATAACTCAGCCAATATGGGAAACGGAGAGACAGAACTCTCTTCTCTGCAAGCCAAAAAAGAGACTCTCAGAAACTCTTGTCGAAGTCTCTTTAATAATGCAGGAAAGACCTTGGTCCAAGGTGATGAACTGCCCTGTATAGTCGCTCCGGTAACTTTACAGGAGGGGCTTAAATCATCTTCTCACAAAAAAAACGTCCTTTGCATTGGGGAGGGGAGGGAGATTTCAAAATAAACACCTCTTATTTTAAAACGAGAGAGCCTCAAGAGGGTTTATTTAATTTTTTTTTTTTTTAACAGTAAGAAAGAGAAAAAGATGGCTGGCTGCGTGAAATGGGACTTTTGGAAAAACAGAGAGGAAGGGGAAAAGCCAGGCCTGTGGAACCGCAGGGTGACATGATCAGACCAGGAATGTCGGTTTGTTCAGTTGGTGGATGGGGGAGGGCGTTGGCTATACATTCCAGGGGACATTTTTGGTGGCTCGGGTGAGGTGTGGTGTCGTGGCCCAGAGGTGGAGCTCTCGCCTCCCAGGTTTATGAGTTCGATCCTAGGTAGTGGCACAAATTTCTCACTCTGGTTATAATGAGAATATATCTGCTGAACAAAACTCCGTATTGGCAACAAGAAGGGCATCCGACCAGTAAACACTCAGCTCCATTCAGTTGCCCAGGCTCCACTTCGCAAGGGATTGTGGGGTCGTTAAAAAACCCCAAAAATAAATTATAGTGGTTCAGGTCTGAGCTGCAAAACCTGCAGCTTCTCCATTTTCGGTGCCAGCAAACATGACAGATGTAGGGAGTGAGTATGGATAGTCCTTGACTTATGGCCACAATTAGGACTGGAATTTCCTGTTGCTAAGCAAGGCAGATGTTAAGTGAGCTGTTGGTTGTAAGTTGAGGATTACTTATATAATATGACGTGTTTGGAATCGATTTACAGAGCATTCCGTGATCTGCGATCTTGCTCTGGCTTCCTTTCTTTCTTATCCATCCTTCTGCTTTGGAGGATAGCTCTTGGCAGGGTCTTTGGGGGGTCTTACACAACCAGGACGCCCCTTTTCCAAACAGCCCCCTCAAAATAAAATTCAGATTAGCCCAGACTGGGGGTACCTCACTTTTTAAGAAGCAAGCTCTTCCTTCCTTCCTCCCTCCCTTTTTCCATGTCTTTCTTCCCTTCCTCTCTCCCTCCCTCCATATCTTCTCTTCCTTCCTCGCTCCTTCCATGTCTTTCCTTCCTTCCTCCCTTTTTCCATGTCTTTCTTCCCTTCCTCCCTGCCTCTATGTCTTTCTTCCCTTCCTCTCTCCCTTCCTCCATATCTTCTCTTCCTTCTTCGCTCCATGTCTTTCCTTCCTTCCTTTCTTCCCTCCCTCCCTACATGTCCTTCCTTCCTTCCTTCCTCTTCCCTGGGAGGATGGGAAGGCTCCTTTTTATCGTCTTTATTAGGAGGAATATTGAAAGCTGTCAAGACTGGCAAGGAAGGAAGAAGGCTCTCCAAGCCACCAAGTGCATTCAATAAAGAGGATGTTTATTATGGGGCATCTTGTTGCTAAGCCCCATGTGGGCCTGCCGAGAGAACGCAGATTTAATTGGCAGGCCTGCTGGGCCAGCGAACAAGCCAAGCATGGAAGGCCAAGGAGGGTTCCAGACAGCACATATGGAAGGTTCCTGCCTTGGCAAAGCATGGAGAGCATGGAAAGGAAATTGCGTGGATTTGCAGCTGAGAAAGAGGGAGGGAGGGAGAGAGAGAGAGAATGAGAGAGGGAAGAAAGAGAGGAAAAGGGGGGAAGAAAGAGGGAGAGAGGTAAGGAAGAAAGAGAGGGGAAAGGGGAGGAAGAAACAGGGAGAGGGAGAGATGAAGGAAGAAAGAGAGGGAAGAAAGAGAAGAAAGAGAGGGAGGGAGGGGAAAGGGAGGGAAGAAATAGAGGGGGAGGGGGAAGAAAGAGAGAGGGAAGAAAGAAGAAAGAGAGGGAGAGAGGGGAAAGGGGGGAAAGAAAGGGGGAGAGGGAGGGAAGGAAGAGAGGGAGAGGGAAGAAAGAAAAATAGGGAGGGAGAGAAAGAAAGAGGGAGGGAGAGAAAGAAAGAAAAAGAGAAAGATGGTCATAAGTCACTTTTTTCAATGCCATAGTGACTTTGAACAGTCACTAAATGAACTGTTGTAAGCTGAGGACGACCTGAAATAAGTCAGTTTTCTGTGGTTACAGATCATATTCGGAGCATGAACCTCTACTACAGCTGGAAGAGAGAGAGCATGGGACTGGGGTATACAAACAAAGGGTGTTGCTTATGCAGATGAGCGTTGAACATATTTCTGATGCCTCCTGAACACCATGGGGTAATCTTTAAGGCAGGGGTCCCCAACCACCGGGCCCCGGACCGATATCGGTCCGTGGATCATTTTGTACCGGGCCGCAAAGAATGAATAATTGTGATTAAAATATATATAAAAATATGTTTTTGCTTCCGGGTGTCTTATTTTGAAAGACAACCACTTCCGCCCTCGCCTAACTTCCGCGCCTAACTTCGCGGACTGACTGCATTGCTAAAGCTAAGAAGCCCTTTACTATTGGGGAAGAATTGAATTTGCTAGTCTGCAAAAAAGTGTTTCTGCGTGAAAGTGGTCCCTGGTACAAAAAAGGTTGGGGACCACTGCTTTAAGGGAGATGACATGGGGTGGGGCTTGGAAAAAAAAACAACACGATCCAGATCTACTCTCAGCCCCCAAATCTTCCTCCTTTCTGGACAAGGGACTTCAGTGGAGTTTCTGAATGCGAAAAGGAAAAGGAAACTGGACCACTGGCCACAGAATCCACAAGAAACTGTGGATTTCTTCCGACATTTCCAGGTTGTCCCAGTGCCCAGAAATCTTGTCAACTTGCAAAGGTTTGCAAGAGAAAGGCTAAAAACAACCCCAAAAAATCCCTCAAATTTCAGCTGGTAGATCGTGCAAGCATTCAGCCATCTTATCCGACATTCCTCTGCATGTTGATTTGAAACCCACCGTCAGTCTCCATCAAACTTTGCAGAGTGGCTGACAGATGCTTTACATCAGGTCCCTTTTTGCCACCGGAGGTCCCTTCCCCCCCCCCCAAACCTTCATGTCTGGAGCTGGAGGAAACATAAAACATCCTTGCTTTTTCCTGAAAGCTTCCTGCAAGGCAATTTTTTTTTTCTCCACGGGCAAATTTTTTGCGTTTTGTTTATTTTCATTTATTTTTCCTTCCTTTCTTTTATTTGGCTGCCAAACATACAAGAAACAGGTTGCAAACTCTGCTTGTTCTTTTGCTATCTGGGGAGAAGAAGAAGAAGAAGAAAAAAAAAAGGAAGACAAGAAAATGGACCTTTTTCCCTTCGTTGNAGAAGAAGAAGAAAAAAAAAAAAGGAAGACAAGAAAATGGACCTTTTTCCCTTCGTTGCCACCATACAGATTTCCCTTGACCCAGTTTTGGAGAGGGCCGTCCCCTTCTCACCATAACTCCCCCTTGTCCTCCTTTGGTTTGAGCCAGGAAGATTGACAGCTGAGGAGTGACAAGGATCCTCCTGGACACGTATTCTGAGCTAGGAAGACAATGCTGTGTCCCTCTCTTTCCATGGCAACTAAAGAGCCAGAATAAGGAGGTTGACTTCTGACAGCAGAAGGTAGCTAAGCTTCCCGAGGGAGGCGCAAGGCTCAACGCTTCGGGTGACAAAAAGACAGAGAAAAAAGGGAATGTGAACCCAGCACATCTGGCGTGGACCAGTTTCTCACCTCCAGGGATGGAAGGATCTCTTTAGAAGTATTCTCTTTGGAAGAAATGTTGGAAGAATTGTGGGAGCACCATCACTTGAGACCTTCAAGAAGAGGTTGGATTGCCATTTGTCAGAAATGGTGCAGGGTCGGGGTTGGACTAGATGACGTACAAGGTCCCTTCCAACTCTGATTACCTGTTAATCTGTTATCTGAATTATCCTTCTGGGTTCAATTCCAAGTGGGGAAAAAAAGACACTGGAAACATGGAGGATGTTTTTGGAAAGATGGTTTAATGGTGGACAAGACCACATGGCCTGGTGAGCTCCAGAGTGAAAAGGGACAATCACCATGCTTAAACAGATGTTGGGTGAAAGAAAAGACGGGAGGGCTGGAGATGCTGAGACTCCCTGGGTTTGATATCACCCCTCTGTTGGGGTTTGATTTGGGCTTGTATTCTATTGGCTTGTCAGACTCCATGGGCCATGCAGGGGCACTCTGGAGGTTTCTCCTTTTGGATCCCTAGGCTTGGTTGAGCTTGCCGGATGACTGATGGAAATCGATAGATGTAATGACAGGGGTTTGGCATTCCTATTTTAGATTCGTAGGCCTGGAAGGAAAGAATCTTTGTTATGAAAATATAGACTGGCCTAGGCCTAGAATAATAGCCCATTGCAAAGTGGTTGAGAGGGGCCTGAATTTCTGAGACCCTTATGCTAAGTTTGCGTTATAAAAACTTATGTTAAGGGGAAATATTCTGCCTTTAATAGTCCTAGGATATTTCATTTTTTCTGGGAGAAGGGTGGGTGCTACCTTTCCTAGAGGAAGCCTTTCCTTCCGAGTTGGCCAAAGGACTGCTCTGATTTTTTTTTTTTTTTGAAGGACAACCTTAATTTTTCTTTCCTGCTTGGAAACTTTTTTCTGGACTTTTACTGCTTGAGATGAAAGGGTATAGAAGGCAAAAGAAGCTCGCAGACGACGGACATTGAATTTGGGGTTTTGCGTATGAGGGGATTCGCAGCGAGTTTGCTTTGTTATATGCACTTAATGGCCTAACAATTAATTTATGGAGTCTTCAGATTAAGAAAACTGGCGAGGCCCAAAATTTAGGTGGACTAAGCGAGATCTGATTCTATGACGGTTAGCATACTGCCCCGATTTCATTACAAATCTTTCTTACGAGGAGTCATGCGTTGCTCAGGGGTCGCCCTAATATTCTGGCTATGGCCTGGTATGGAGAATTTATATAGGGGTTTAAGTCTACCAAGTTCTTTAAAGTCTTGCCAAGTTTGGAGACCTCTGCATTAAGTGAATCACTGCTGTTGTTAAGGCTGAGTCACATGTTGGTTAAGGATTCCCCATCGGGACTTTGAGTTTGCAACCAATGAAATCACATGCCCAAAGTGGCCAAGCATCTGGGATTTTTGGAATCACAGTGGACGAAGATGCTAGGCGGTCATGGAAGTTGAAAAACAGGCATAGCCACTTTTTTTCAGGCTGTTGTAACTTTGAACAGTCCAACTAAACAGACTGTTGCCAAGTTGAGGACATCCTGTACGTATTAATGATAAGAAAAGTAGTATACGTTGAGTTTTGTACGGAATTACTTTTATTTGCGCAAGCAGTTGCGGGAGTTATACGAGTGTTCTTTCTTCCCCCCACCTTTCTATCCTAACAACATTTTCCCATTCCTTTTTTTCTTTATTGTTCTTTTGGCCTTTCATATTATACTTCAATTAATTAAATTCAATAAGATGTTGGGAAATAGGGAAAAAGCCTTTTTATTTTTCGTTTTGCCACGGAATCTGCAAAGGCTTGAGAAGGCATCAGGTGGGCCAGAAACGGACCAATCCAATTAAGCAACTTGGCAAACGGAGCAGAAACTGGCGCAAACAGGTAGAATAGATTTGATAGGCATAGGATATCAGGAAAGAGGGTATATGGAATATGTGGAATGTGGAATTGGAGTATGGAATTATGGAATATACGCAATATAGAATATAGAATATAGAATAGAATAGTATTACGAGAGGAGAGGACGGACGGAGAGGGAGGACGCGGGGCACGTGCAAGGAGCAGGAGGGAAGAGAAGACAGAGAGGGATGAAGAGGAAAGAAGAGGGAAGAGTCACACACGCGTCAACAGGAAACGAGAAGAGAAAAGAAGAGAAGAGGAAGAGCAAGAGTAAGAGAAGAGAAGAGAAGAGAGGAGAGGGAAGGGAGAGGGGGAAGGGAAGGGATAGGGAGGGAAAAGGGAAGGGAAGGGAAGGAAATTCTTTATTGGCCAAGTGATTGACACACAAGGAACTTTGTTTTGGTGCAGAATGCACTCAGTGTACAATATAAAAGAAAAGAGACATTCGTCAAGAGTCCAGAATCATCAGGTACAATACACTTGATTATATCATAAGTACAATAAGCAATTCAAATTCATACTAGGACGACAGTTAAATAAAATCATTAGGATTACAAGCAGCCAAAGTAGTCATACAGTCAACAAGTGTGGAGGGAAGGGTTGAATGGAGTGATGAGAGTTTAATAGTGATATGTAGTGCAGATTTATAAATGTTGGACAGTGTTGAGGGAATATTGTTTACAGAGGGATGGGTTCAGGGGAAACTCCCCTTGTGTCTATTGTTTCTGAGTGCAGGGCTTATGGTCGTCTTTGAGGGTGGGGATTGAAACAGTTCTTGTCCAGGATGGAGGTATCTGCAAATATTCTTCACAGGCCCTCTTGACCCCTGCAGGTATAACAGTTTGGCTTGGCTCCATGGACAAGCAGTTGGTTAGCATTGTTTTCTGAATTCAGCTTTGGCATCTGAACTGGTTTATCTTGGCTACAAGCAAGGTTCTTTGAGCGTTGCTTAGAGCGGGTGCGGGGAAATCAGTGGGGACCCCCAGTTCTTGCCTGCTGTGGAAAAGACACTCTTCCCCTCTTCTCCTTGCCAGACTGGGACCCACTCACCCATGCCAACGGGGGCCTTCTGAAATCCAATTTAGCCCGTTTGGACAAGCCCGATCACCGCCACTTTGGCTAAATTCCTTGGCTAGCCAGCCACATCATGTTGAACGTGTTTGGAATCTTCGCCTCTGTGGCTGTTTCCAAAGGGCTGGCCTCTGAACTTAGCAAACACAGACCGGGGGGGGGGGGTGGGGGCAGCTGGGCAGAAGGGGCTAGTTGTTGTTTGTTGGGGGGATTGGGGTGAGGGGGACAGCAACAGCAGAAGCTTCCTGGGTTTGGGAACCAGCAGAGATGTTTGTGGATGAATGGCTGGGTGGAGGGGAGGCAGAGGAGAGAGAACTGGTGTGGGGGGGTGTCATGAAACTACCTTTCCTGGATTAACTATGCGGTGAGAATAGTGCTGAAATGGAAGACCCCCCAGCCATTTTTTGGAGGACTCTTGTGTGTGTGTGTGTGTGTGTGTGTGTGGTGTGTGTGTGTTGTGTGTGGGAAATCTAAGGGGTCACAGAAAGAAGCTTTTTGCTGTGCTTGCCAAGAGAGTCTTAGTTCCTTGCTGGTTCAACAGCTCTGGGCGGAAGAAAAAGCTCTGTGGCTAAGCAATCCACAGCTGTCCTAAGCTTTCTAGTCCTCAGATTAAAAAGAGGGGGAAAAGAGGCTGGCCTCCCTGTGGCCAAAATTGAGTGGCGTTTTCAAGGGTTGGGGGGTGTGGACTTTCGATGATCCTCCTTAAATCGGCTCATTCATTTGTCTTCGTTTATTTATTTACTTAGCTTGAATCTACAAAGCTTTGTGGTCGGGGCCTTAGTTTGGGGGGAGGAAAATAGAGGAGAATTGTGCTCTTGCCGTACCGCAACCCTCGGTATCCCTCTGATTACATCCTGTCAGTGTGTGATGAGAGGTTGATGGCTGTTTGGGAAGCTGAACAATATTTGCTGTGTAAGGGAGAACAGCAAGGAGCTGGGCATGGCTGCTCACTGTTCTGTACTAAAAGGCTGCTTGCTGCTCTGAAATGAACTGAACTTCCCTCCTCTGGCTGGTGTTTGCATTTGGAGGAGATTCTTTAAGGGGGCGAATGCCATTAGATTAGAGCATGTTATATAATAATAATAATAATACATGAATACGAATGCTCTGGTGGGTCTTTCAAAGAATGCCTTTCTTTAGTGAGCACCTAGGAGCCAAGAGGGAACTTTATGTGGCAATTTTCATTATTGGTAGGACTTGAATGGTGCTAGACAACTCTTGCAATGATGTGTAGTGCAATAAGATCACACATACAAATACCGTGAACAACTCGAAAACATATATATATATATATATATATATTAGTAGTATATATTGTATGTATGTATGTTATGTGTGTAATGGATGTATGTATGTGTACTGTGTATATTATATAAATTATATATATTATATGTCACTATATATATATATATATATATATATGTACACACACAGAGAGAGATTTATTTTTTAAACAGGAAGCCAGCCGGCGACCTCCGATGAAGTCGTGGTGGCGGGTTCGAAAGTCATCCTCTCCTGCAAGGTGGAGGATCCAGAAGATTCCTCGCTCCAGTGGTCCAATCCTGCTCAGCAGACGCTCTACTTTGGAGAAAAACGAGGTAGTTCCTGCAGCATCTCCCCTCTTCCGGCCCAGAGGCAGGAGGCAGGAGGCCGACAGCTGTGGCTACTGCCAGTGACAATCCCCAAATTTATTTACCATGGTTTATCCTTAAATCCCAACGAGGGGGGGCGGGGAGGAAATGCCATAGACTGTCAGAGCCGCCAATAACAAATGCAATTAGCCTCCGGCCAAATCCCTCTGGTTCAATTTGGAACCAGGTTTTGCAAACCAAGCTTCTGTTTTGTCGCGCGTTATATTTTCTGGCGCTTGCAACCTGTCGTCTTTTTGGTGTCCAAATCTGCCTTCCAAGCCCCCTCTTGACGTCATGGAGAGGAAGGTAAAAGTCCAGAGGCCTCTCCAAGAACCTCGACTCTTGTCAAATAAAAGGAAATAAAGCATTTGCTTCAATGGGGATTTCTCCCACCTGGGTAAAGGAGATAAGGGACTATCTACAAACCTTAAAGATGTCTGTTTTCCTTGCTCACCGGTGGCGATTCGAAATTGCCTCCAAACGACCAGCAAAACATTTATTTTTTTCCTCCTCCTCAAGGAGAATATTAAGGGTGATTTTTTTTCCCACCTCGAAGCTATTAATATGCTACAAACACAATACAAATTTAATTGTTGATGTAATCTATATATTTTCAGTATCCTCCTTCTTCTCACTACCAGGCATGACTAACACATTCGAAAGGCCACACTTGAAAATCAGTGTTAAAAAAGCAAAACAATTTGTTTTAAAAGAGTCCAAATAGGCCACTTTAAAAATCTTGGAGAGTTGAGGGTGTTGTTTTTGGTCTAAACTGAAAATGAGTTATTTTGGATCATGCATATCTGATTGACCGGAAAACCATTTATCAGAAATGGCTTGAGCAATAGAAAAAATTATTTTTTCTATTGTATTGTATTGTATTCTATTCTTTCATTCTTAGTTCTATTCTATTTTTATTCTATTCTTTATTTATTCTGTTTCAATCAATTCTGTTCCATTCTATAATTTCTCTTCTCTTCTTTCCATTTCTTTTCTATTCTATTCTATCCTTTCATTCTTAGTTCTATTCTTTCATTCTTAATTCTATTCTATTCTTATTCTATTCATTATTCCATTCCATTTTGTAATTTCTCTTCTCTTCTTTCCTTTTCTATCCTATCCTATCCTATTCCATTCCATTCTTATCATGCATTACAAGTAAGATACAGACTTGAAGCCATGATATGTATCCACCCAAAGTTAAATAGATTACACTTTTTTATTTCTTGCATTCTCAAACAAGGCCTACTCTATGCAAGAATTCCCAAACCGATGATTTTGCTGCAAGCTTGGCATTGAGAGAAACACTTGTTGCTCTTAATTTGTTGAATTGCTGAGATGTTATCTGAATGTGATCTATGATTTATTGATTAATGCCCCAGCCCTATAAATCCAAGGGGGAAAGTCTATTGATTTTCATACGGTAAATTCCAAGGATGTCATGTCATGTCACACTGTTTTTTAATAGTATTTACAATGGTGTGGATCGCTCATTTTTCTTTTGTTTTGATTTGCAATGTGGGCAGAAGTTTGGTTTTTATTTTTCTTTAAATTTAGTCTTTTTGTTTCCTTCTGTCTGCAGCCACAGATGATGTAGCAGTTCACTGAAGCCGTGGCTTGCTACTTCCAACTTTTATTTATTTATTTGAAGGTGTGAAGATGAATGTTAGCAGAAAGGCCATTTGCAACAGCCTGTCTCCTAAAGAAGTGTCACACAGAAAGAGTTTGTAGTATTTTGGTCTGGAATTCACACAAATACAGGTGGCTCTGAACAATTTGCAATCTCTTCCTGATTCCTTGACTGCCAAATGTCCCCTAAACACAGACTTCACGCATTCAAATGGAGCGTGCAATTCCATCCAGCATGTGTTTTTTTTAATGCCACAAGTACAGCATTCTTCATGATTCCCTGTAAATACCAGTGTGAAATTCTCTCGAGCTTCTGTTTCTCCACCTTAGCAACTTTAAGATGAGCGGACTTCAACTCCCAGAATTCCCCAGCCAGCCATGGGAATTCTGGGAATCCCACTCACCACCACTGAAATGACCACGAGACGGCAGCAAGGAGATTCACATCTCTTGGCTATCCTGTAGTGGTCATCCAAAGCTTTGCCACTCCAATATGGTGACTGGGAGAACTCTGGGAATTGAAATCCTCTTAAAGTTGGTAAACTTTAATATTGAATGTTTAAAAGGAAATCTATATATTTTAGAGCTTTCCCTGATTTTATATTTCAGTTGAGGTTTACAATCTTGACCTATACATTTTTCCAGGATAGGAAAAGAATCTAAACTTTTTCAAGCTGTTGAAAACAGTAACAAATGTCCTTGTTTTGTTATGTGTGGTTTCTTTTAGTCTTTTATAACAAATAATAACTGATTTTATGTATTAATTCATTGTTGTATGCCACCCAGAGTTGTTTTCAGTCAGATGGACTGTATAAATTTGAGATGATAGACAGGTAGGTAGGTAGGTAGATCGATAGATCGATACGATCGATACGATCGATAGATAGACAGACAGACATGAGTGGAGGGTGGGAGAGGCGGAAGGAAGGAAGGAAGATTGCTTTTGATGAGTTGGGCTATATAAGTTAGACAGATAGAGAGATAGAGAGATAGGAAGGAAGGTTGATTTTGATGAAATGGGCTATATAAATTAGAGAGAGAGAGAGAGAGATAGGAAGGAAAGAAGGAAGGAAGATTGATTTTGATGAGATGGGCTAGAATAAATTCGATAAAAATAAATTAGACAGAGAGAGAGAGAAAGAAAGAAAGAAAGAGAATGAGAGATAGATACACCTAAGGTGACCCTCTCTGACCCTTCTCTAACTCTCCCTGCTTCCTCCTCTTAGCGTTGCGAGACCTTCGAATCCAGCTGGAGAACTCGACGGCCAACGAGCTGAGCATAAGCATCGACAACACCACTCTGGCTGATGAGGGAGAATATACCTGCACAATATTCACCCGGCCCGTACGGACTGCGAAAGCCATGGTCACCGTCTTGGGTGAGGCAAAGGGGTCAGTGGCGAGCTGTGTCCCAAATGGGAGGGGCTGTTCCCAGGATACTTCAGTCTTCCCAAGAGGTTGGGAACGGGCGGGCTCCGTCTGGAATACCCCGGTCGCCTCCCGCCTTGGACTCACGACCACAACTGAGCCCGGAATTTCCATCTGCCTTGGAAAGGCAGGCAATCCTCCACTCACAACCACAAGCAAATTTTCTGTTGCTCAGCGAGTACAGTTGCAGAGTGAGCTTTGCCTCGCTGTACGGCCTTTCTTGCCACGGCAGCTAAGCGAATCATGCAGCTGTTCAGTTAGCAACATGGTCGTTAAGTGAATCCAGCTTCCCTTCCCCCCCCCCCCTGTCGTNCCCCCCCCCCCCATTGTCGTTGCTTGTCAGAAGGTCGCAAAATGGAAGATCGCATGATTCCCCAGGATGCTGCAACCGTCATAAGTACAAGCCGGTTGCCGAGTGTCTGAATTTTGATCATATGACCTCCGGGGGTGCTGCGATGGTTGCTAAGTGTGAAAACGGGTCACAACAGCCCCCTTTCTTCAGTGTCATTGTAACTCCAGTCACTAAATGAATGATTATATCAGTCGAAAACTACCTGTCTGCTTCTGGACATGGGCATACGAGTCGCAAATTCCCAGGGAAAAATGAAATATTTCAGGAATGGAATGACTGTTTTGTACATCCCAAACACACAATGTGATGACCCAAAGGGGTGTGGCACAAAGGCAACACAGTCAAATAAGCAAGAAGAGTCCCTTTATTATTTCCAACTTTGCCTCCATTGTCCAGGTTACCTTCGGCTGGAGAAAAACTCTCCCAGGAACAGCCTTTAAGTGGAGGAAATTCAGTCCGAAAACAAAGTACATACAAACTGTAGCTAAAAATCCAAACAAACCTCACTGCAGCAATTAACTTGATAGGGCAGGAGAAGGAATTGCAGACTTGAAAGGCCAGCAAAACACAAACAGTTGGGAAGATGCCAGGAACCCAGATAAGCCTCAAAGATACCAGATAATTCACAATTTGTTTCCAACAGTTTCCTGTGTGCAATTTCCCTTTTTAAACACTGTGTTCTCAGCTGCAGTTAATGAAGGGAATCAGGGCCCTTTCCTCCCCCATAAGCCATGCAACTCATGTTGCTCCCTCCTCCATTCCTCCCTGTGTGCCCTACGATGAAGAGTGGGTGAGCCTGGATCTTTCTCTGAATTCCCTCTTCCTTGTTCTACCTCCCCCCTGCTCTGCCCAGTCAGACTTTGCCCTTCTCCAGTTTCTTCCACAGCCAATGGAGCCATACTCCTACTCCCTGTCAGCTGCTCAGCCTCCCCCTCTGAAATAGATTCTGACAGGGGCATGACACACAATTATTGTCAAAGAAGAAGCAACAATTGTGACATCTTTAATCAATGAGGAAGGGGAAATGTCGTCCTCGCGCAGGGCTTTAATTTCGCTCCAAATTTTAGAGGCATGTTATCCTTTCCGGGAACAAATGCTCCCAAGTGCATCTTCTCTGGGATACTTCTAAGTCACTAGTCCTCATTGTCCTCTTTTCTTTCAGGAATCCCACAGAAACCCCAAATCTCTGGTTACTCAGGTCCTCTTAGGGAAGGAGACGTAGCTGCGTTGACATGTGTCTCTTCTGGCAGTAAACCAGCAGCTTATCTCAGATGGAAAAAGGGTGACAAACACTTGACAGGTAAGTTGGCAGCATACTGTTTTAAGAACCTAAGAAGGATGTTAGTTTAGGCCATCTAGTTTGTTTCCCATCTGCTTGTGAAATCTTCATAAAATGGAGAGCGATACCTTTACCATTCAGTATTCACAGATAGAGTGCACTAAAGAGCCTCTTGATGCAGGTGAAGAAGGAAAAAAGTTGGCTTGAAACTCAACATTAAAAAAACTAAGAGCTGGCCAAAAGTATGAGGAAGAAATGGGAGGTAGTGAACAGATTTTATTTTCCAAGGGCTCACACCACTGCAGAATGGGGACGTGCAGGAGCAAGGATTAAAAAGACGCTTGCTCCGGGGAGAGGGAAAGATATGGTCAAATGTAGAACAGCCTATCAAAAGCAGAGACCCATCCCCCTGCCGAACAAAAGGGTGAGAGTCAAGCTGTGGTTTCTCCCAGCGGCAATGAAAAAAGTTGGACCATAAGGAAGTTCTGAGCACCAACAGAATGGAGGCTTTGAATCTGGGGCTGGAGGAGGAGACCCTTGCGAGTCCCTTGGACTGCAAACGGCCATTCCAAGGGTCCAGCCCTAGAGGGAGATCCACACGTGACTCCTCTTGTAGAAGGCCGGATCCTGGAGAGGAACACTCAAAGACTTTGCTCCCACCTTCGTGAGATAGGAAGGACGTGCTGAGAAGAGCCAATGCTGGGGAATGATCGAGAAGAAAGAAGAAGAAGAAGAAGAAAGAAAGAAGGGGACGAAAGACGAAGGAGGGGGCCTTGGCATGGAGTCGTCTGAAGGAGGCTCAGTGTGAGCTTCAATGGCTCAGAAGATGGTAGAGAACAGAAGGCACTAGGAGGAACGTTGTCCAATGGGGGCATTGATTGGGTGGACATGACTTTCGCAAATAAGAACAACAAACAATTGCAGATAGAACTGCAACTGGGAACATGGAGGGCACAGATGCCAGTTTTTCCTTTCTAGTTTTAGTGCCACGCTTTCTTTAAACCTTATTAAACTTGGTGGACCGCTTAACCTAGCAGTGATTGGTGGCCAGGAGCTCTTTAAGATCTTGTTAATTACCTCTAAAGGTAGATAAGCAGAATATACATGCCAATATAAGCAACCACATAACTTTTGTGATGTTGTAGACTTACAAGGTGTAACTCTGACCGGGCTGAAGTCG
>BHFT01021082.1:0-46270 GCA_004320025.1 Laticauda laticaudata
TTCTCTTCTCTTCTCCTCTCCTCTCCTCTCCTCTCCTCTCCTCTCCTCTCTATACTATTCTATTCTATATTCTATATTCTATATTCTATATTCCATATTCCATATTCCATATTCCACATTCCACATTCCATACCCTGTATCCTATATCCTATCCTATCATAATCTTATTCTACCTGTTTGCGCCAGTTTCTGGCTCCTTTGCCAATTGCTAAATTGGGATTGGTCCTGTTTCTGGCCCCACCTGATGCCTTCTCAAAGCTTTGCAGATCCGTGGCACGAATAGAAAAGGCTTTCCCCTTTTCCCAACATCTTATTAATTTTATTGAAGTATAATATAAAAGGCAAAAGAAAATAATAGAAAAATAAGGAATGGGAAAATGTGTAGGATAGAAGGTGGGGGGGAAGGAAGAACACTCGTTAACTCCCCACTGCTTTGGAATAAAAAGTAATGGTACAAAACCTCAACGTACTACTTTTATATAATACAGGGAGTCCTCAACTTGCAACAGTCTGTTTAGTGACTGTTCAAAGTTACAACAGCCCTGAAAAAAGTGGCTTATGCCTGTTTTTCACACTTATGACCCTGGCATCCTCGTGGCCACGTGATCAAAATCCAGATGCTTGGCCACTGGCATGTATTTACGATGGTTGCAAACAAAGCCCATGGGGAATCCTTAACCAACATGTGGACTCACTTAACAACAGCAGTGATTCACTTAATGCAGAGGTCTCCAAACTTGGCAACTTTAAGACTTGTAGACTTCAACTCCTATAATTCTCCAACCAGCATAGCCAAGTTTGGGGACCCCTGACTTAACGAATGGTAAGAAAGATTGTAAAATGGGGGCAATGCTAACTTGAACATCTGCCTCGCTTAGCCACCTAAATTTTGGGCTCAGTTTAGTCCTAATCTGAAGACTGCCAATAATTAATTTTAGCCATTTCTATAACAACAAACCGATCTCATCGGCAAAACCCCAAATCAAAGTTTCATCTTTTTTTCCCTTCATCTCAAGCAGAAAGTCCAGAAAAAGTTTCCAAGCAGAAAGAAAATTAAGAGGTGTATCCGTTTCAAAAAAAAAAAAAAAATCAGACGCCAGATCCATTTGGCAAAACTCTGGAATGGAAAGGCTTCTCTAGAAGTAGCCACACCACCACTTCTCTACCCAAAGATAAAATATGAAATATTTGATCTGGATAAACTATTAAAAATTAGCACGAATATTTCCCCTAAAAAGAAATATATTATGCTTAGAGAAATCTCACAAAGAGGCAGAAATTCAGTCCCCTCTCTTAACAATTCCTCGCTCACCATCACTTCACTCACAAAAATAGAGCTATTATATTTATAGAGTTTTATTCCTTAAGGCGCACGAGTCTATTTTACTAACAAAAGAATCTACTCCATGAGTATAGAGCCTATAAATCATATATAAGGTCATTGCCTAAACTCGCCTTGGTTCCTGATTCAAGTATTACTTCATCAAATATCCATCTCTTAATACACGAATTGCATGGCTATCTATAAACCAAAAGCCTTATAAACAAATCAAATGAGATCATGAGACTACCAAAAAAAAAAAGACAAACATTCCCCTTAAGAAGATATGCCCAAAACCCTCCTTTATAGCGCCTTAGACATGGGCAGTCTGACAACCAATCAGAATACAAGCCCAAATTCAAATCCCAACAGAGGGTATAAAACCCAGGGAGTCTCAGCATCTCTGCCTTTTTCCTTCTTTCTTCACCCAAGGCGTGTGATCCTGCCCACCATTAAACCATCTTTCCAAGCAGCCTCCATGTTTCCAGTGTCTTTCTTCCCCACTTGGAACTGAGCCCAGAAGGCTATTTTCTTCCAACAGCGGCGACTTATTTCTCCATCCATCGGCGAAGCTCTTGGTTTTAAGGTGACTAATGAGGACTAGCAGCTTGCTCAGTTGCTCAAATCTTGCAACAGAGGAGAAGGTGAAAAAGCCACAAAGGCCGGCTGAGACTTTTGAAAGAGCTGCTAGCTGGGATTCTGGAGCTGGGTTTGCCTCGCTTTTCCGGCACCCCCAAAAAGGATTCCCCTCCTCTCCCCCTCCCCCATTTTTTGTGACTCGCTACTACGCACAAAACTATCCCTGCAGGGCCTGGAGAGTTGTCCAACTTGGAGCGTTTCCCTTCATTTGGCGGAGTGAATCAAAGCCTCTGACAGAATTGTCAGGAACCAAAACACATATTTCGCAGGTAGTCCTCAACTTACGTCAACAACTGGGAACAGAATTTCTTGTTGCTAAGCGAGGCAGCTGTTCGCCGAGTTGCACCCGATCTCAGGACCTTTTTCCTCGTGGTCGTTAAACGAATCGCTGTGGCCATTAAGCAAATCACGTGGTCATTAACAGAAAGGATGGGGCTGTAAATTCTGGGGGTTTTTTTGTTTTTGTTTTTGTTTTAATATGTTGTAACTTTGGTCGCTAAACTGTTTGTCGTTAAGTCAAGGGACTCCCTTGCGCCGCCAGCTTAACTCGGGTGCAAGGTTTGTTAAGCTTGCAATACCGCCTTTGAACCACTTGGGATGCCCAAGCGGGGGGATGATGGGAAGCCACGACAGCGCCCTCTCCTGGTGACAAAATGGGTCTGAAGAAGCTGATTGGAAGCTGAAGCTGCCGGGCAGTTTCCCCCAGGGAATAGAGCACACATAATACAGCAATTCAGGGTGGATTTCTTTACAACTAGGAGTAAAAAGGCTCCTTGTCTCTGGGGAAACAAAGCCTCACTCTCTTCCCCCCCCCCCCTNTTCCCCCCCCCCCCATCCTTCGGAGCAGAGGCCATTTTTATTTCAATGAGGTCTTGCAAATCGTGGATGGTTTTATTCCCTTTTGCCTGGAGGGGTTGTCAATTCCTAAAGAGTTGCTTTTTTAAAAAAGGGGAAAAGGACAGGAAGTTTCCTTCTTTCTTTCTCCTTCCTTTCTTTCCCCACTCCTTTTCTTTCCTTCCTTCCTTCATCCCTTCCTTCCCTCTGTCCTTTCTTTATCTTCTTTTCTTCCTCCTTTCTTCTTCATTCTTTCTTTTCCTTCTTCATCTTCTTACTTCCCCTTTCCTTTCATCTTCTTGTTCCCGCTCCCCCTTCCTTCCTTCTTTCCCTTCTCTTTTTCTTCATCTTCTTACTTTATCTTTTCTTTCATCTTCCTTTTCCCCTTCCTTCTTTCTCTTCTTTCTTTCTTTCATCATCTTACCTTATTTTTTTTCTCTTTTTCCACCTTCCTTCTTTCCCTCCCTTCTTTTAAATATAAACAAGGGTTCTTTAACTCCCACAATAGTGCTTGGGCAATATTTCAGAATTTGACTCCTTTTATGGTGAAAAACTTTGCAGTAGGTCCCGAAATCCAAGTTTTATTAATGGGGAGTTTATTTTAAGATGGCAATGTTTGCGCCCACAACTCCCAATCTTCCTTTCCTTTCCTTTCCTTTCCTTTCCCTCCTTCTTTCCTTCCTTCCCTAGGTTCTCAATCTTTTCCTTCCTTTTTTTCTCCCTCATCTTTGTCCTACATTTCCTACCTTCTCTTTCCCTTCTCTCCTTCCCTCCCTTCCCTATCTTTCCCTCCCTCCTTTCCTTCTTTTCCTCCTTCCTTCCTTCTCTCTTTTCCTTCCTTCATTCCCTCCCTGCCTACTTTCTTCCTTCTTTCTCTTATTTTTTCCTTCCTTCCTTCCTTCCCTATCTTCTTAATGTTTTCCTTCCTCCCCCCTTCCTTGCCTCTCTCCCTCCTCTTCATTTCTTTCCTTCTTCCTTCCTCTTTCCTTCCCTCCCTCCCTTCCAAAATCCCCGCATCCCCACAATCCAATTCCCAGAGGAAAACAGAATTGAAATAAACAGGTGGCTGGAATTGGAGGCTCTGCATATCATCCCAGAATAGATCCCCAAACCCTGCCAAGTTTAAAGGAAGCATATTGGTGGGAAAAACCCCCACAAATTATCCCAAAATCGAATGCCCGCAGTGGCTTGGTTCACTTTTGTTTCCTGCAAACTGGGTGGCAACGTTGAACGCAAGTGATAATATTTGTCAGGTGGGTTAGTATTATAAAACGGACAAAAGTAAACGCCGTGTGAAAGTTGGGAGGTGAAAAGCCAACAGGATGCTGCAAATTGTGACGAGCTCGTCTTGCGGGTTTTTTCCTCCCAGAAAAAGAACATGGCACAAAGGAATTACAGGTAGTCCTTGCATTACGACTTCAGTTGAGCCCAGAGTTTCTCCTGCTAAGCGAAACAGGCAAGCTGAAGCCAGGTCATAAAATGGTGATGTATCTATCACTTCGCGACCAAGTTGCCGGTCCCCTTTGAAGTCACTAAACAAGGACTCCCCGTCATGCAATATAGAAAGTTGGGCTTGTGCAAAACTCGTTTTTTTTGTGGCTCCGTGTGTGCAAGCAACCCAGCCTGCTGGGGGAATGCTCTGATGTCCTCGCAAACCTGGGAAAAGGGATGAATTCAGTAACCCGGGTCAGAGGGTTGTGTGTGAAATGCACCTGTGTTTGGGTTGTGAGGTTCTTTTTTGTTCTTTTCTTTTTGGACACCTATGGATGTCATTTGTCCTGGGAAGATCCTGCCATCTTGTGGAGGGTGTGCAGAACTACACTCGAACTAAGAAACTTGGATCCAGGTTATTATTTTAACCACAGCCGGACAGAGGAATACAAATCAAGAACAAATTTTTTAAAAAATTAAGAACTATGAATCAAGAGCCATTGTTGGTGAAGGAAAAGAAAACCAAGGAGTTATATAATCAACTTAAATGGTCCTCCTCTTCCTCCTCTTTTCCTTCTATCATTCTTCATCTCCTTCCTTCCTCCTTCTCTCTCCTCCACCTCCTCTTTACTCTTCTCTTCTTCCTATTCTCCTTCTTTCTTCTTCTTTCTGCAAACCCCACCGGCTTCTACCACTGATGCTGTTACCTAGTTGGGTCATGAAATGTCTTCAGGAAAAGCTCCCAAGCTTAGAGAGCACCAAGGACCCTTCACAGTCCTCCTCTTCCTCCTCCTCATCTCCACAATTCCCATTATTTTCAGTCACTGATAATGTTACCTAGTTGGGTTATGAAATGTCTGCAAGAAAACCATCAAACTCAGAGAACACTGAGGACCACAGTCATTCTCCTTCTCTGCCAACCCCACTCTCTTCTAGCACTGATGATGTTACCTAGTTGGGTCATGAAATGTCTGCAGGAAAACCACCAAGCTCAGAGAACACCAAGGATCCCACAGTTCCAGTCCTCCTCCTCCTCCTCCTCCTCCTCCCTGCAACCTCATTCCCTCCTGGAACTGTTAATGTTTCTTAGTTGGGTAATGAAACGTCTGCAAGAAAACCACCAAGCTCAGAGAGTACCAAGGACCTCACAATTGTTTATCCTCCTCCCCCGTCCCCGCAAACCCCCCTCCCTTCTACCATTGATGCTGTTCCCCAGTTGGGTCATGAAACGTCTACAAGAAAACCACCCAGCTCAGAGACCACCAAGGACCCCACCACCACCATCTTATCAAAGTCATCCTATCTCCTTTTTCCAAACTTCAAAGAAAGCAGCGCTTGTCCTTTCCACAAGGAACAGAGAGAGCTACTCAAAAGAGTGAAGGATCCTTCTAGATCGAAATCTCTTTTGATAAGATGTTAACAACGTCTTTCGCCTGCAGACGCTGAACCTGCAAAAGGCAACCACGCTTAAGTTTCATCGCTGGCTTTGGAATCTGATTATCAGCCAACTGCAGGTTTATCTATTTGCTGGCTGGGTCTCTACAGCAAGTCCTCGACTTCCGACCACAATCAGAACCAGGACTTGCACTGTCAAATAACCCCGTTGAGTGGGTTACACCAAATGTTGTGACATTTTCGGGGCAACGTGAAGGGTTCCACTGCAGTTGTTAAGTCAATCACATGGTCCATAAGCAAATCGGGCTTCCTCCATTAACTCTGCTTGACCCTGTGATGCTGCAACCGTCTTAAATTTTGCCAACTGCCAAGCGCCAAATTTCATGGGGCTGGGGACTGGGGATGCTGCAATGGTTGTAAATGTGAGGACTGGCCATAAGTCACGTTTTTCATTGCCATTATATCTTTGAACAGTCATTAAATGAAAAGACGGAAAAAGAAAGGAAGGAGAAGAGAGAAAGGGAGGGTAGGACAGAAATAGAGGGAGGGAGGAGAAGGTAGGAAAAGAAAGAAGAAAAAAGAGAAGAAGGAAGGAAGGAGAAGAGAGGGAGGGAGGATGGGGAAGGAAGGATGGAAGGGAGAAAGGAGGAGGGAGGGAGGATGGGGAAGGAAGGAAGGAAGGAAAAGAAAGAAGAAAAAAGGAAAGAAGGAAGGTTCTGCATGCTCAAAAATACCTTCATCTTTGTCTTAACTAAAGCTATGCCTCTTACTCAACAAAAGCGTGGAATGGCCCCTAATGAACAAGAAAATCCAAATCAGATAAGAGGATTTGAAGATCCATGCAGAGCGATGCCCAAGGCTTTCCCCAGGATTCTCCCTTGGGACAAGAGAGTAGGAAGTCTGGCTTTATTGAGGGGCCCATGGATTTAATCCCCTTTTTCAAAAACCAGCAAATTACAGTCTCTGGATTTCATGGGTGGATCTCCTTTGTCCTTCCCAACAAATCTCCCCTATGAGGTTTCTCAGTGGAGCCAGAAGGGGGAAGACGTGAGCTGAGCCTGTGTTTGCACTCCTTTTCGATGTGCCTTTAATCAGACCGACTATTTGCTGTTCTTTTTTTTCTTTTGTCCCTTCCTTCCATTCTTTTCCTTCCTTCTTCCCTCCCTCCCTCTTTCTTTCCTTCCCTCCTCCCTTCTCCTTCCTTTCTTTTCCTTTCCTTTTTCCTTCCTTCCTTTTTCCTTCCTGTCTTGTTTCTTTCATTCCTCTGCTTCTCTTCCTTCCTTCCTCATTTCCTTTCATTTTTTCCTTCCTTCTTCCTCCCTCCCTCCTCTAGTATTTTCTTTTTCTTTCATTCCTCTTTTCCTTCCTTCCTCTTTCTCTCTTCCTTCCTTCTTTCTCTCTTGTTTAATGACTGTTCGAAGAGGCAGAGGCTAGCAGGGGCTGCTTTCAAGGCAAACCAACTGATTTGGGGAATGAATGAATGAATGAATGAATGGGTCGTTCTGGGAAGAGATGTGCTAGAATAAAATTGTTGCTTTCCAAGAACAATTGTTTTTCTTTCTGAGAATAACTTAAGGTCTGTAATAACCAAGTTGAGAGAGTTGACAAAGAGATACACACATATACAATGTATACATAGAGGACACATATGCATATATTGTCTACATTGTGATTTGTTTCATTCTGTTTATTGGACAAGGGTGGATAAACCATTTGTCTGGGATGGAATAAGGACAGCTGGGTTGGACTAGAAGATCTCCAAGGTCCCTTGCCTTACCCTTCATATCAGGGGTCTTCAAACGTGGCAACTTTTAAGATTTGGGAACTTTGTTTCCCAGAATTCCCCAGCCAGCACAAAGAATTCTGGGAGTCGAAGTCCACAAGTCTTAAAGTTGCCAAGTTTGGAGAGCACTGCTTCATACAAATTTCCTCCACATGAATATTGCAAGGATAAACTGGAGAGGGGACATTTGGTCGGATTTATGAAATCAAGTTTCTAGAAGTGAGGCATCAATCAACTCTAGGGAGAAGCACCCTTTTCTAGAAGGCCGTCCCAGAATCAAAATCTTGGGAGGTCGGAAAACCCCAGAGAAGAGAATGCTGGCAATTACTGTGGAATTTTACTCAGGCTCCTAACAAGAATCTTCCCCCCTGTGGATCTGAGATTCTGATTAAAGAAAAAATAATCACAGGGCACATGGTGGGGGTTAGGACGGTGGGGGGTTTGGTGGGGGGAAAATCAGGAAGGCAATTTGTCAGTTTGGGGAGGTGACCAGATCTGGGCTACAGATGTTTGGCTATGATACAGCTGGGGGATGATCCATCCACAATCTCCAGCCTCTAAATGCGGATATTGGTCGAAGAATTCAAATAGAAAAGAGGAAGGAAGGAAGGAAGGAAGGGAAGGAGGGAGGGAGAAAAGCCAGGAGGGAAGGAAGGAAGGAAAAGGGAGGAAGGGATGGATGGGAAGAGAAGAAAAGAAGGAAGGAAAAAGGAGGGAGAACAGAGGGAAGGAAAGGAGAGTGCAGAGAGAGAAGGAAGGAGAGAGGAAAGGAAGGAGAAAAGGAAAGGAAGGGAAAGGAAAGAGGAAGTAAGGAATGGGAGGGAGGAGACATGGAATGAAAGAGGGAGGGAGGGAGGAACAGATGGGAAGAGAAGGAAGGAAGGGGAGGGAGGAGAGACAGAAAGAAGGGAAGAAGGAAAGGAAACTTTTCTGCTAAGTTTAAGCAAGAAACATCTTGCTTTTTTTTGCATCTGCTTCCAAAGGGGGAGATCTTCCCCTTTTCCTAGGATTTCTCCAAGCCCCCAACCACCCCCCACCCCCCAGAAAACCCTTCTCATTTCACAGCAGGACTGATTCTCTGGGAAAGCTACTCAATCTGGAGCAGAGCAGCCGAAAGTCTGACTCAGCGCAGCTGCTCTGACTTTTCTTCTCCTTGGCAGGAAGTGGCTGAATTGAGCTTCTATTGGGGCCCAGCCACGTGACCCCCCTCTCTTCTTCCACGCCCCCCCCTTCCCTTGCAAGGATCCTGTATCTTAAAGCCATAGAAATCTCTCTTCGGGACTGTCACACGATAGGCCATTTTTCTGCAAGCACATCCCTGGTCAGCACTGGCTTCTTCTTATTATTATTCTTATTATTTTTATTATTATGTTCCTGGGGGAAAAAGTGTACTGTTTGCACGTTGTGACTTTGTAAACAATTGACCACAGATTCTACTTTTCTTAATACCTGCTTAATTTTTTTCTTATTGGGGGGGCTGAATTCTCTATTTTTTAAGGGATAAAGTCACATAAACCCTTAAAAAATTGCATTGTTTCTATTGCCCTTTCTGCTCCTGCTGCAAAAATCTTTTGCAAAACAGAAAGGTGTGAGCAGAAGGGGAGGGGAGGACTTTTTATTGTAGAAATAAAAAGCAAGGGTAAATTTATTTCTAAGGAATAAATAAAATTATTTCCAAGGAGTAAATGCTGGGATTTCTCTTCCCCTCCTTCCTGGCCGTTTTCTCCCTACTGATCCCATCATCAACCTCAGAGGCAATCAAAGCAACTCAAACCTTAAATTTGCTTTTAATTTAGGTAAGTCAATTCACTCTCGCTTTTGTTTACTTTTCCTTTTGATTTTGAGTCACTGAGGTGAGATGGGCGTCAGAGATATTTATAATGGAACCGTGTAATGGAACCCCGTAAATGCAAAGTGATGGCAAAGTAGAAGGGACTTGTCCAAAGACAAGACACGAAGTAGAAGCCGCCTTTTAATCATGATCAGTTAATGAATTCCAGTGAGGGATGTCACAGGCTGAGGCTATTTTCCTTGTTGCGTTTTTGCTGTTAAAACTTTGCGTTCTGTCTCACCTCGCTGGACAATGGCCTTGCTTAGCAACGGAAATTCTGCTCCCAACTGTGGTCGTAAGTCAAGGAGTATCTGGAGCACTATCTACATTTTGGTGCAGATATAGGTTGCACATATAATTAAGGTCAGGTTGCTTTATAAGAATGTAAGGTCTGAGATGCCCAGGTCGCTGCTGGACAGCAGATTTGTATAAGAGCTTAACTCAACTGAAGAATGTACTGTTTTATAGGATATGGCTTGATCACAGCTCTGCTGAGTCCCCCGTCTGATATAAATGTGAATTTTTAAATAAAATTCACCCAAGCTGGCAGGGCTCATGAGAGGCCTGCTTTTTAAAATATCAGGGTAGGGGGATATTCAAACAACTCCTGCCACTACTCAACCGATCCCTTAGGTTAGGTGAATTTTGGGAAATGTTTGGAAATATTTCGGGAGGGGGAGGAAAGAGGAAGAAGAAGGGGGAAGAGAAAAAAAGAAAGGAGGAAGGGAGAAGGAAGAGGAAGAGGAGAGGAAGGGGAAGAGGAAGTCTGAGAGGAAGAGAAGAAAGAAAGAAGAGGAAGGAGGAAAAAGAAAAGAGTAAAGAGAAAGAGGAGGAAGAGAGAGGAGGAGGAAAAGGCAGATAAAGAGAGGAAGGAGAGGGTAAAGGAAGGGGAATGGGAGAAAGAGAGGAAGAAGAGAGGGGAAGAAGGAGAGGGAGAGAGAAAAGAAAGAATAGGAAATGAAGAGGTAGACGGAGGAAAGGAGGGGGAAGGGGAAGAGGAAAAGGGGGGAAGAAGGAGGAAGGGAAGGGGGAGGAGGGAGAAGGAGAGGGAAAAGGGAGGAAAATGGGAGAAAGAGAGGAAGAAGAAGACGAAGAGGGGGAGGAGGAAGAGGAAGAGGAAGAACGAGCGTGTGGCGGAGGGGGGGGCGAGCAACGGTCACGCCCTTCCCTTCCCTTCCCTGGGACGGGGAGGGGCGCCGGGACAAAGCTGGGAGGGGAAAGCGAGAGCGGGCCCTTTAAGGGGGCGGGTGGGGGTGCGGAGAGGCAGGGAGACGGAGACGGAGCCGGAGACACCGGCGGCGGCGGCCGCAGCATCGGGACAAAGGGGACCGGGATCGGAACCCGCCGAGACCCGGCGCGCCGCCCGTCCCTCTTCCCGAGAGAGAGGGGAGGAGACCGAGGGAGGAGCCGGGGGGCTTCCCGTGCGGCTTGCACGTGGGGAAGCGGCCGGGGAGACCGAGCCGCGCCCTCCGCTCCGCCAGCCGGCTGGGCTGCCCGCCCCACGTGCTGCGCGGACTCCGGCCGGGAACAAAAGAGGCGCGCCTGGCCGGCCGTCTCGGGGGCTGCGCTGCTGCTGCTGCTCCTCCGCTGCTCCGCTGGCGGATGGCGGNCTCGGGGGCTGCGCTGCTGCTGCTGCTCCGCTGCTCCGCTGGCGGATGGCGGCTCCCTGCAGCCCGGAGAGCGGCGCGCCGGGGGATCGGCCCCGCGTCTACTTCCAGAGCCCCCCGGCGGGGGCCGGGGGGGAAGCGGGCGCCGCCGCCGACGACGACGAGGGCCCGGTGCGGCGCCAGGGACGGGTGACGGTGAAATACGACCGCAAGGAGCTGCGGAAGCGGCTGCACTTGGAGGAGTGGATCCTGGAACAGCTGACCGTCCTCTACGACTGCCAGGTGGGCGCGGGCGGGGGAGGGGGGGGAGAAATGAAGAGCGAGAAGAAGGAAGGAAGCAAAGGGGAAGAAAGGAAAAGAAGCGAGAGGAAGGGAAGAAGAAGGGAAAAAGAGGGGAAAAAGCGAAAGAGAGAGTGAGCGGCAGCGAAAAGAAAAGAGCCACGGGGCAAGAAAAAAGGCGGAAGAACGGAAACGAGAGGAGGGAGGGAAAGGGCAAAAGAAGAAGAGAGGGGGGAAGGAAAAAGTGGGGAAGAAAGGAAAAGAGGAGGAGGGAGGGATAAGGAAAGAAAAGAAGGAAGGAGGAAAGAGGAGAAAAAGGGAGGTAAAAAAAGAGGAAGGCAAGGGAAGAAAGGAAAAGAGGCAGCGAGGAGGAAAAACGTGAAAAGGGGGACACGGAAGGCAAAGGGAAAAAGAAAAGAGGAGGAGGGAGAAAGGAAAAGAGAGAGACACTGGAAGCAAAGGGGAAGAAAGGAAAGAGGAGAGGAGAGGGAAAGAAAAGAAAGAAGAGAGAGGGGAGGAATAGAGGGGCAAGAAAGGAAAAGAGAAGGAGGTGGATAGGAAAAAGAGAGACACGGAATGGCAAAAGGGAAAGAGTAAAAGAAAGGAGGGAGGAAGCGAAAAGAGAGAGAAGAAGGCAAAAGGAGAGAGGAAAAGAGAAGGAGGGAGGAGCGAAAAGAAAGGGGAAGGAAAAAAGGAAGGAGGAAAAGATGAACAGAAAGAGGAAGGAAGGGAAGAAGAAACGAACGAAGACAGGAAAGGTGGAAGAAGGAAAAATCCCCCCCCCAATCTCGGGTTTGCCCAGCAAAGGGGGTGACTCAAGGCTGGGTAGTCAGAGGAAGAAGGGCTGTCCGGTGAACTCCGCCCAGTTTTCCCGAGGTGAAGCCCCCATCCCATCTTCCTGGCTTCCGGACCCTCCCCTCATCCTAGCCCCCTTTGAACACAGTCCAGATCCTAAGGCAGCCCCTGTGCCATCCCAACTTTTCCTCTCTTAAACTTCCCCCTTTAAGTGTCCCCCACCACCCCATAAGGCGGGACCAGTGGGTGCCCTCTTGACCCAGAGCCAGCAAGGAGGCACCTATGTCTGGCTACATGCAAGGTGGACACCCCCCCTTGCCGGCGATCGGATCAGCTGCTGCAAGGGAGCAATTAAATTGGTTCTGTCCCAAACCCAACTTGGGGTCTTGATGGCTTCCTGGGGTTGGCATTGCTCCCCAAAAGGAGAACCAGGAAACCCCCTTCAATCTGGCCTCTTTTAAGCCAGGGATCTCTTTCTTCCCCATTGTGGTCACCTCACCCCCCCCTTCCCTGTCCCAGAAACCTGGTGANATCTCTTTCTTCCCCATTGTGGTCACCTCACCCCCCCCTTCCCTGACCCAGAAACCTGGTGACCTCAGATCTGATGGGAGGGGGCAGCTTGCAACCCCGCTGAATGAAGCTGGGAATTCTGGGGGCCCGCAGTCTTGGCACATCGCAGAGCCTTTTGCAACCGGGCTAATAAGGCAACCCTCCCACTCGCCAATTCCCACAGCCGATCGCCCTGGGGGCAGGGATCTCCCCATTCCTGAAGAGGTGGCTCAGAGGGAAGGTCATTGGAGGTCACTGGCATCCCAGCCCTTTTGGGTGGCATGGAAAAAAACTTGTGTGGGGGTCTCAAACAGGTGGGAAAAACTTTGCGCGGGGTCTCACGTGCCCATGTGAATCAGAGTAGGGCCATTTAAAAAAAAACCAGAAAACTACAGTTGTATAAAGTGTCATGGGTTAGGTTGGGTTGGGGGGGGGGGAGGGATGCCCTTAACGTTGCCCATCCTAGCAGCTGGCATGCGCCCTCAGAAATCCTGCAGCCTCTCTTCCCTGTGTGTGTGTGTGTGACAAAATTGGGCAGGAGTTGATTTTTCTCCATCTTTGCAGTTTGGCTCTCCCCACCTGGCAGCCTTTGAACCCAGCTTTCTAAATGTGGGTCACAAGAGCAGGATCGGCTTTCAGGGCCTCCTGTCTGTCTCTCTCCTGTCGAGTGGGCACTTTGGCAAATGCTAAAAACCACCTGCTAACCAGTGTGGGTTTTTTTGGGAGGGGGGTGGGGGAAAGGACTGAGAGAGCTGGAAACGGGCCTTTGTGTGCTCGATTTTCCAGTTTTGCAACTTCTGGTGGCAAGCTGTTCCACTGGTAAATTATTCTCAATTGATAGGAAATTTCTCCTTAATTCCTGGTTGCTTCTCCTTGATTAGTTTCCACCCGTTGCTTCTGGTCCTGCCTTTAGGGGCTTTGGAAAATAGGCTGACCCCCTCTTCTTTGGGGCAGCCCCTCAAATATTGGAAGACCAAAATTGTGTCCCCCAGTCCTTCTTTTCGTTAAACTAGGCATCCCTGATTCCTGCAACCATTCTTCGCATGTTTTACTTCCTGGTCCCCTAATCCTCTTTGTTGCTCTTCTCTGCACTTTTTCTTAGAGTGTCAACATCTTTTTTTAATATCGTGGCAACCGAAACTGGGTGTGATATTCCAAGCGTGGCATTATTTCCAAAGCGGTATTAATGCTTCACGTGATCTTGATTCTTCTCTCTCTGTTAATGCAGCCTCCTGCGCTTGGCTTTTTTTGAGTAGCTGCAAACTCTAGTTGACCATTAGCTAAAAGAAGCCATAAAGGGCAGCCTTGAAAAAGGGAGGCCAAACCCAGTTTGGAAAAAAGAAACTTTGCTCCTTTTTCCACCCGTGCCCGAGTGAAATCTCACTTTTTTCCTTTGTTTACGAAGGTTGCATGTGTGAATGGGGCAAAAACAACAACAACAACGAAGCGGTATGGTGGGTGGGACTGATGGGTTAAGGGCCATTTCCCAAGACATACAATAGAGAGCATGTGATGACCCAAAGGGACGTGGCCCAAAAGCAACCAAGTCACAAAAGTAGGTAAAGTCCCTTTAATTCCTCCAACTTGGCCCCCAATGTCCAGTTATCATCACTGGAGAAAAAAAACTCTCCCAAGAACAGTTTTTAAAGGGAAGAAATTTAGTCAGAACTCAAAGTATATATAAATTATAAATAAAAACCAACACAAATCACATTGCAGCAATTAAGGAGATAGGGCAGGATAAGTAATTGCAGACTTCAAAAGATAACGAAACACACACACAGTTGGGAGGATGCCAGAACCCAGATAGGACTTGACAAACAAAGATAATGCAGGCTTTGCTTCCAGCAAGGTTCTGTGCACAAACACCCTTTTTGTCCTGTTTTCCCAGCTTCAGCTACTGAATCAGGGCCTTTTTCTCCCCTGTAACCCATGTTGCTCCCTTATCTGTTCCTCCCTGCGTGCTCTCGGATGAAGAGGGGTGGGCCTGGGTCTTCCTCTGAATGCCCAGCCGGACTGTGCCCTTCCCCAGTTTCCTCCACAGCCACCGGAGAGCCACACCTCCACTCCCTGTTCCACCTCCCCCTCTGAATCAGACTCCAAGAGGGGCATGAGAGAGCAAGTGTTTTAAGGTAGTCCTTAACTTATAACAGTTCATTTAGTGATCGTTGGAAGTTACAAAATGGGACTTACGACCGTTTTTGGTTTTTTTTCATAATTACAATCTTTGCAGCGTTCCCATGCTCACATGATCAAAATTTGACCGTTTGACAACTGGCTCACATTTATGATGGTGGCAGTGTCCCAGGTCACGTCCCTTTTTGTGACCTGCTCGACAGCAAATGGGAAAGCCGGTTTCACTAAACAACCATGGTGACTACGGCGATTCCCTTAACGGGGCAAGAAAGATCGTAAAACGGGACAAAACTTGCTTCACAGGTTTATTTTTTTTCCAGCCATCAACAGAAATTTGGGGCTGAGTGGCGGTCGTAAGTCGAGTACTAGCTGTGCCAATTTTAAAGACAGGGAAGGAGGGGATTCAGGCCTGCCTATGTTTGCGGGCAAATGGGTGACCTTTTGGGAAGGATTTAAAAGAGGGAGGAAAAAAATAAAACCCAATATGAAGGTGAAAGCTTCTTTTCCTAAATAGCTGATGTGCATGAGGACAGGCATTAAAAAGCAATTTAAGTAACCATCAAAAGACAGTAACGGCCTGCTGGAAGGATGATGTCCTTTTAAAGATCAATTTTTTTATCAAATTGGCCTGATTAATTTATAGGGCTGGTGCTGGGCAGGTGAAGGTCCTAAGTGCAGGATTGATGTCTTCTATAGGGGTTGAGAGGACAGTTTCCATTATCCTTTTAACTGAGGATGATGGGAAATGTTCTCCCGGATCACCTAAGTCACCTTCCTTCTTCTTAGGAGCAGGGTTTCTCAAGGGGAGCAACTTTTAAGCTGGGTGGACTTCAACTCCCAGAATTCCCCCAGCCAGCATACTTTAAGAGAGAGAGGTGGCCTTCCAACACTGTGATGGCCGGGGAATTCTGGGAGTTGAAGTCCACCCAGCTTAAAAGTTAAGGAATGCTGGTTGCTGGACAGGACTTGGAGCAGTGTTAAGGCTGGGTTTAAAAATAGGGTTTTGCTCTGTGTGCCAGAAGAGAGAGCTAGCTTAGCAACAGAAAATTAAACCGAAGAGCCATCCTTTCCGTGAACTTGCGGGGAAGGTTTGGAAATGAGCACAGAATGACTGCATTTGGCACCCTCCGTGGATCCTATATCTGAGAGAGGGAAGGGGGGGAGGGAGGCCAGCAAGTTGGCAGAGATTTACAGAGAAGAACATGGGAGTTCAGGTCCAGGAGACTGGGATGCAACCCCAAAAACGGATCTGCTTCTGATTGTGGGGGGCCAGAATGAAAGGTAGCTTGCTCCTTCCTCCCTTCACTTCTCTTTCCCATCCTTCTCTCCTGNGGGGCCAGAATGAAAGGCAGCTTGCTCCTTCCTCCCTTCACTTCTCTTTCCCATCCTTCTCTCCTGTCTCCAGCTTTCCTTTCTCTTATCCGACCTCCCCTCCCTCTCCAATTTTCTTTCTTCTCCCTCCCACCAATTTTTCTTTTCCTTCCTTCCCTCCAATTCTTTTTTCCTTCATTTCCTTGTTTCTATTCTTCCCTTCCTCCAATCTTCCTCCCTCCCTCCTCTCTCTCTCCAACTTTCCTTTTTCTTTTCTGTCTTTCCTTCCCTCCTTCCAATTCTTCCTTTCCTTGTTTCCATTCTGCCTCCTTCCCGATTTTCTTTTTTTCACCCTTTCCTTTCTTCATCTTTTCTCCCTTTCCTCTGCTCTCCTCCCTTTTCTCTTTCCTTTCCTTCCCTCCCTTGGGATTTTTGCAGGACATCCCAACGGGGCTGAAATAATGGCTGGGCATTTATGCCACAAACAGGAAGATGCACAGAATGATCCTATCTGCAAAATACTCTGGTTTTTGGGGGGAGGTGGGGAGGGTTGGCCCTGAACCCCTTCCTCAACAAGTGAGAGATTTAAATTGCAGGGGGGGAGAGGTTCCCCCAAGGTGCCAGACTTGAGTACAGAAAGCAACTTCAGTCTTCCTAGCTCAGCACAAGGGGTAGGAATCTGGTTTTTGATTGGATGGCTTGGATTGGCAAGGTGATGTGTTCCCACCCTTTGCTCCCCTCCCTAGCAGTCTCTCCCAATTTACTGATCCCAGCAAGAGGAATAAGGTGTAAAACTTGGCTTTCCCCATCCTTTTTTCTTGCAGGAAGAAGAAATCCCTGAATTAGAAATAGATGTGGATGAACTGTTGGACATGGAGAGCGACGAATCGCGGAGTGCCAGGGTGAAGGTAAAAAAGTACAAGAAGAGAAGCATCTCTTTTGCACACACAGGGACACACAAGTTACAAGAGGGGCTTGAAACAGGGTGTGCATGTGTGTCTCGTTGTCTCTACACAAGAGTTACAAAAAGAGCTTGAAAGGTGTGCATGTCTTGCTGTCTCTACTCAAAAGTTACTTGATGGTTGTACACGTGTGTCTCATTGCCTCGACCCAAAAGTTACAAGAAGGGCTTGAGAAGGGATGTGCGCATGTGTGTTTCATTGCCACTAACCCCAGGGCCGTAACAAGACCCTCCAAGACTTTCCAAGCAACGGCCCAAAAGCAAGACGCAAACCCCAGCTGGGATACGCCAGCTTAACCAAAAGAATCATAATTCAAATAAAGAGGGATTTTAAGAAATCACAGCTCTCCACCCCTAAGGTTTGGCTGGAGATCTAAGATGACAAGCTTTAAAATAAGCACAGGAGTTTCTCTGAATTTTTCTGTTGTTTTTTCACTCCATTGCAGGAACTTCTGGTCGATTGCTACAAGCCCACAGAGGTAGGTCTTTATTTCAATATGTGTGTGTGTGTGTGCGCGCGCGCGTGTATATATATATATATATTTTCTACAGCCAGCTTATTGGCAGTGGCCAGTTTCTCTTCCCCATTGCCCCCCCTCCTTAAACTCCCCGGAGAGGATGCTAGTCCTTCCTATCTCTTTCCCAGCAGCTGCAAAACAGCTGCTGCCTCCCTCTCTGTGGGTTTTGCTCCCCCCAACACCTGTTAGGGGAGGAGGACTGGTTCTTTCCCCACCCCCACTTCCTTTTCTGACTCCTTTTCCCAAGCCTGGCCTCCTGAAACAGCAGGGGGAGGGTCGAACAGGTTGTTGGCAAAGCAGGGACAGCTTCACTGTGGTGCAAACAAAAGAGACACACACTCACACAAACACAACACGCACTGCAATGGGTGAGAAGTAATCTGGCTGATCCCAGAGGTGGGTTTTCCGATGCAGTTTTCCAGATTGAGCAGATGCGCCAAAATGAAGGTTGCTTTACCTGGGCCAGCCGTTTTTCCCCTCTCTCTAGACACTACCCAGCTAGGTATCCTGGGCTGTTTCCTCACCCCCACCCCCAATTTGGGGATAGACTGCGTCTGTTCAAAGAGGTTTGGCTTTACAATCCCAGCTCAAGCAGGGCTAAAGGCTTTGCTTAAGGTCTTTTTAGCTGGAAGGTGTGCTTCTCAGTCTTGGCCACTTTTAAGAGGGGTGGACTTCAACTCCCAGAATTCCCCAGCCAGCAATCGGAATGCAAGTCCACCCATCTTAAAGCCTGCTGGCTGGGGAGTTCTGGGAGTCGAAGTCCATTCAAATTAAAGCTTGAGGAATTCTGGGATTTGAAGTCTAGATATCTTAAAACATGTTGCCTGGGGAAATCTGGGAGTTGTAAAAAGCCTGCTGGTTAGGGAATTTGGCAAGTCAAAGTCTACCCTACTTAAAGCATGCTAGCTGGGGAATTCTGGGAGTTGAAATCCTCCCATCTTAAAGCATGAGGAATTCTGGGACCTGGAGTCAACACATCTGAAAAGCATGCCAGCTGGAGAATTCTGGGAGTTGAAGTCCATCCATCTTAAAGCCTGCTGGTTAGAGAATTTCGGAAGTCAAAGCATGCTACCTAGGGAATTCTGGGAGTTGAAGTCCATCCAACTTAAGCCATTCTAACTGAGGCTTCCTGGGAGTCGAAGTCCACCCATCTTAAAGCATGAGGAATTCTGGGAACTGGAGTCTAGCCATCTTAAATCATGCCAGCTGGGTAATTCTGGGAGTCAAAGTCCACCCCTCTTAAAGCATCCTGGCTGGGCAATTCTGGGAGTTGAAAGTCCACCCCTCTTAAAGTTGCCAAAGGTTGAGAATCCTTGCTACAGACACTACGCAGGGGAGTAAACTTTTATTCTGAGCTTTCCCCCCCCCCCCCCCCNCCCCCCCCCCCCCTCTTTTCTGTCCTCCCAGGTTTTTGTGGCTGACTTGCTAGACAAGATCCGAGGGATGCAGAAACTAAGCACCCCACAGAAGAAGTGACTTCCGGAGTGTGAGCGGCTGTGCGGTACCGGCCCTTCGGGGCCTGTGTGTCGCTGAAATGTTGGCAGTGCTGGGTTTCAGGGAAGGGGGAGGGCGCTTTCACAGGGCGGGGAGGGGGGAATCGGTTGGTTTCCCCTCCCCTCCAGAACCATCACAAAAAGAGGAGATTTGGGGGGATGCTCTGATAATCAGAATAATTTGATCGCCTTTTAGCAATATCTCTCTGCAGCTGCCTCCCCCGTCCCGGTCCCCCCCTCCAAAAAAAATATGTCCTGGCTCCATGCCAGTATGTTTGTGTGTGCAAAGGGTGGGGGCGGCATTTGTTCTCAAAGAGGAGGGAGGGCAGAAAGAGAGTAGGATCTTAAAATGAGATTCAGACTAGGCAGGGAGGGGAAAGTATCTGGATTTGGGGAAGGGCCTTTTTTGTTTTTTAATTATTGTGTTTTTATATAAATTTAATAAAGACGCTTTGAGAAGAAGGCAGCCTGGTTTTTGCAATGGGGGAAGGGGGAGAAGGGTGTGGATGAGGAAGTTTTTTTGAGGGGTGAATTACACTGAGGTCTCCCTTAACTTCACCGAAAAATGTTAAATTTCTTTTTTTTAATTTTTTTTAAAAAAGCATTTTTAATCCTCTTGTTTAGTGACCCGTTTCAAGTTAGAAGTCCACAAGTCTTAAAAAAAAAAGTTGGACAACACTGGTTTTGCACAATTGTCGCTTGTGGCCTGTCTTTCCCAGACACGATGAGAAGACTCAAAAAGCCGGTGGGTGTTTGGCTAAGGACATAGAAACACATAAAAGTTCGGGACGGTGCAGCTTTCCTGCAGCAAAATATATTCTTGCTCGCTGGAAATTATTAGGGGGGGTAATCCCAGGATGGATAGCTAGCTAGCTATTCCAGGAATCATGGTTTGGTCACACGTCTATCTCCTCTTTAAGCTATTCTGGCTGGGGATCTGGCTGTTTTGCCTTGCAGAATAAGAGTTGGAAGGGACCTTGGAGGTCGTCTAGTCCAACCCGCTGCCGAAGCAGGAAAAATTCAGGACAAAAATGACTGTCCAATCTCTTCTTAAAAATCTCAACTGGGGAGGTGTGGGGGGAGGAGAAGAGGAACTCTGGCTAGCCCCCTCTTCTCCCCCAGCTAAAAAAAAGGCTTCAAGTCGCTTCTAATTAGGGGTGAAAAAACAGAGAAAGAAGGCAGCGGCCAGGCTCCTAGCGAGAGCAACGCCTTTGCCTCAATTGTCCCAATGGAGCTGTAGTCAGAGCAGCCTCCCCCACCCCGTTGGTGGCAACTCATCAAGGAAGGAATGCTTTGCAAGGCCTGGAGCTAATCCCAGCATCCTCGTGTTTCCGGCCTTAAGTCACCGCTGAGCAAAAGCTTAATCTCTCTCTCTCTCTCTCTCTCCCCATCTCTCCCTCCTCCCCTCCCCTCCCCTCTGCTTGTCCACGTGGCTTGGAGGTTCCTTTATGCAAAGTCTGGCACCTCTCAAGAAGGCCAGACCTAGAACGGGCTTGGGAGGAAGCAAGCCGATTTTGGGGAAAAGGCCACCCCTGGAATATTGCATCCAGTCATCACATTATAGAGAAGATGCTGGGACTCTGGAAAGAGTGCAGAGGAGAGAGAGCAACTAGGATCTCTCTCCCTCCCTCTCTCTCTCTCACACACACACACACAAAACCATTGGTTTAAGACTTAAGGACTTCAACTCCCAAAATTCGGCCATTGTGAAATTTACCAATTCCCAACTGGGTGAACTTCAACTCCCAGAATCCCCCTGCCATTGATGAGAGAATTCTGGGAACTGAAGTCCATACATTTTAAAATTGCTAAGGTTGGGAAACAGAGGCCTAACTCCTTCAAGACAGTGTAAAATTATTTCCTGTGGTATGTACTGTACACATATATGCACACCATACACATATATCCACCACTTTGACATGTTTTGGTTTTTTTTGCAGTTTCCCCATCCCTACGATAGTAGTTGGCTTAAAAACACTGCAAAGTTCAAAGCCAGGATATTTTTTTTAATGCAAATCAAATCCTGTGGAAATTGCAAAAAGCTTTTCAAGAGCAGAGGTCTCCAAACTTGGCATATTTAAGACTTGTGGACTTCAATTCTGGCTGGAGAATTCTAGGAGCTGAAGTCCACAAGTCTTAAAGTTGGCCAAGTTTGGAGACCTCTGGCTTAAGCCACAATCAGGCCCATATATCATTCTTCCCCACGTTTTTATTTAAAAAAAAAAAAGGCGTAAGTGTAAGCCATGATGCGAACCGTTCCCATTTACATCGTGGGGTGGAGAAAACCGCCATGGCGCAGTCCAACTGGTACAGAACCTTCTGGAAGGACCCACCGCCCTCCCAAACGCAAAAACATACGGGCTTGTTAACCACGAAGGTCTGGGACAGTACTGTTTGCTGCACAGCTAGACAATGCTGGCAAAAAAACCCAGCCTTTTCGCACTCGCACTTTAGCCAGGCGATGCCGCCCGCCCTCTCGTTGCTCAGCAGCGCAAACTCATCTTGTTATCTCGCTTTCTCACCAGTTCCTTGCGGCAGGAACTTTCCATTTCTTTTATTTGCAGAGTCCCTGCTGTCCTTAAACAAACCTAGTATTTTATCTTATTTTTTCTCCTTGAGAAGTCGGGACGGGAGAAACGGTCTTTTTGCTTTTCATTTCTTTTTGAAGATGCTCAGCAGGTTGCTGTTAGGAGATCGCTGGGATATTCTCTGGACAGAGTCCCAGAACTCCATGGGGCAGCAGAGAATTCTAAGAAGTCTTTCCTCCATCTAGGTAGGATACATAAGGTCTAAAGCAGGGGTAGGCAACCCGTGGCTCTGGAGCCACATGTGGCTCTTTCATCCCCTTGCTGCGGCTCCTTGTCGCCTGTCAGCTCCACAATGGATAGGGCTTTCGGTTAGGAAAGGTAGAGGAAAAAGGACACCGTGCTAGAAGGAGATTCTATGGTGGGGGAACAGGACTTTCGGTCGGCTCCACAATGGAAAGGCTTTTGGTTAGGACAGGTAGAGGAAAAAGGACACCACGCGAGGAGACTCTGTGGTGGAGGAACCGGACTTCCGGTCAGCTCTTAGGACCTTTGTGGCTCTTTGAGTGTTTAAGGTTGCTGACCCCGGGTCTAAAGCATTGTTTCTCAGTCTTGGCAGCTTGAAAATGGAAGGACTTCAACTCCCAGAATTCCACAGCTGTCACACTATGGGTTTATGGTGTGATTGTGAGTGTGTTGTATGTGTAAGTTTTATTCACAGCCAACTAGAGGGCCACAGCGAGTCTTGACCAGGCTTTCTCAACTTCAGCAAACTTCAAGAGGGGTGGACTTCCAACTCCCAGAATTCCCCAGCCAGAATTCTGGGAATCGAAGTCCATCCATCTTAAAGCATGCTGGCTAGGGGATTCTGGGAGATGAAGTCCACCAGTGTTAAATCATGCTGGCTGGAGGATTCTGGGAGTTGAGCTCCAGCAGTATTAAAACATGACGGCTAGGGAATTCTGGGAGGTGAAGCCCACCCATTTTAATGCATGCTGGTTGGGGGATTCTGGGAGTTGAAGTCCACCCACCTCAAATTTGCTAAGGTTGAAAAATACCGGTTGTCCTGACTGTTAGAACAGGCAGCCATTCCTGCTCAATTCAGAACCTCGACTCAAAGCCATTCAGGCCTCTCTACCCCCCTCCCTCCTCCTACTGCCCCCCTTTTTCTCTCCTCCTTGTCGTTAAAAGCTCCAGGATGCTGGCAACCTCTTGAACACGAGGCAATGCTGCCTCCTGGACAGTTTACTCCAAGCTGGGCCTTTGACCAGCTTTAAAGGTCTCCTCATCCCATCCTTGGTTGGTCCGCCAGACGAAATCTTCCTCCCCCAGACTTCGCATTCATGGCACAAAATCTGGTCTGTGCTTTTTTTTATTTATTTGGCCCCTCTAGGAGCGACAAACTCGTTTCCAGTTCCTTCTCCAGCCTGTCCGTCCGTGCGCATCCCTCCCCACGAACCCCTCTTCCTGGCAGCTATAGTTCTTGGCGACGCTCAATCTTCAGCAGTTCAACTTCAAAGATGAGCGTGGCGCCGCCTGGGAACAGGGTGGGAAAAAGAGAGAAAGAAGAAGGCAAGAGATTGAAGGGTGGGGTGGGTGGAAGGGTCCCTGGACGAGGACCGAAACGTGATCCTTTTTTAAAAACATCCTCGCGGCTGGGTATGAATGAAGCCCATCCATAAAAATGGAAGGAGATTTAAGATTCCCACAATGGATGAATGGCTGCAAAAGATGATGGGAGATAGCAGACAGGGCTAAATTGGCTGCGTCGATGATAGAATACAATTCATTTTGGAAATGAATACTTCTACTTGGAAACCATTTCTGGACTTTGTGCTTGAGGTGGAAAAAACCCCATGAAACCTTGATTTTGGGTTTTGATGATTGGATGAGTTCGTTGGTATAGAAAGGGCTAGTACATGTTATTATGTACAAGTAAAAAGTTGAGGTGTGTCTTATTAGCTTATTCTACTGAGCCAAAGAAAGTCAGAAGTCAATGCATTTCTTTTCCTTTCCCTTCTCATCCTACTTTTTCCTCTTCCTCTTGACAGGTCTCCTATGTTCCGATTATTCTCATTTTCCTTTGTCTTTCTGCATTTTTCTATTTTGATAAACTAATAAACCTTTGTCACTGCGTCAACGAAGTCAATCCAAACAGAATAAAAATCCAATGGGAGAAATTAAGATTAGGATGTTACAGAACTTGGTTAACGGAGCAAAATGTCTAATTCTATGGCTGGATGACTTTAGATCAATCACCAGAAGACTGGGAGTTCTAGTCCTGTCTTAGGCATAGAAGCCTGCTGGGTGACTTTAAGCCAATCACCAGGAGACAGTGAGTTCTAGTCCCGCCTTAGCATGAAAGCCTGCTGGGTGACTTTGGGCAAATCACCAGGAGATGGTGAGTTCTAGTCCCACCTTAGGCATGAAAGTTGGCTGGGTGACTTTGGGCTGGTCACTCTCAGTCCACCCCACCGTACAGGGTTGTTTTTGGGGAGGGGGGAAGGAGGAGGAAGCAGCGTTGGAAAAGTTCGCTGCCTGATTTGTAAAAATAATGAAGGCGATATGGCAAATAAATAAACAAAGAAAACAAAGAAATAAAATACCTGGGATTTTGGGCGGTGCTCCCCGATCTCCATAACCTGTGAGATAAGACCATAGAAGCCAAATCAGCCGGATATCAAATGATACAAGGAAACACTATGCTCCGGAAAAGTTAAATGTTAAATATGCAAAGGGGCAACAAACCAATGTCAGGGCATAGGTGCCACCTGACTTTAGGAGCCCAGTGCCCACCCAGTATCATTCATGTACTGGTTTTGCTCTCATTCCTTACCGAGCTCTGAAGGGATGACTAACTTTCTTTTCTCGCCTTCGCACATCCTGGAACGGCAAAAGAAACGACAAAGAAGGCGTTGTTGGCGTTACAAACCTTGAGGACTAGAATTTTAGTCTCCAACTCCTTTAAACTCTGCCCTTCCATCCTGACCCTTCCAAACCCAGGCGGTCCAAACTATAAACTATTAAAAAAAAATCCTAAAGGCCACGAATGATTAAAGATAAATCACCTGGATGAAACAACACAGACCCATATTGTTCCCACATCGCTGCCAAAGAACTGATATTACAGAGAAGGAACAAGGAATGGAATGCTCTGTACTTTATTGAAATATGCAAGCTAAAAGCTACTTCCTCAAGAGTCCCAGGAGGCAAGTTCAATTAGTCTTGGAGAAATACAGTCAAAATTCTGGAACGTGATAGGATTAAATATATGAAGGGTCCTGGGTGCTCTCTGAGCTCAGTGGTTTTCTTGCAGGTGTTGAGTGACCCAACTAGGTAACATGATCCGTGCTAGAAGGGGCATTTGCAGCAAACATCACACTCCCTTCCAGCATGGATGATGTTACTTAGTTGGGTCTTGCAGTGTCTGCAAGAAAACCACTAAATGCAGAGAGCACCAAGGATCCTGCCATACTCCTGCTCTTCCTCCTCCTTCTCTCCACAAATCCCACTCCTCTCTAACACTGATGACACTACCTAGTTGGGTCACAAAATGTCTTCAAGAAAACCACCGAGTTCAAGGAGCATCCATTCCTTTTTGTTCTCCTCCTTCCCTCCATTAACCCCACTCCCTTCTAGCACTGAGGACACTGCCTAGTTGGGTCATGAAAAGTCTGCAAGGAAACCACTGAACTCAGAGAGCACCAAGGAGCCCGCGGTCATCGTCGTCTTCCTCCTCCTCAACCCCACTCCCTTCTAGCACTGATGACATTACCTAGTCTGGGTCGCGAAACGTCTGCAAGAAAACCGAGCTCAGAGAGTCCCAAGGACCCTTCATGTCAACCCCGAGCTACAAATAATTCCCTTTAATAATAAAAGATTTGATTCTGCTCGACCATCGTGGATGCCCCAAATCCATTTGAACCCCTGTTCCTCAGAAGCTGGCTTTTACCCGAGCAAGCCTTGTTCCCAGCCTTTGATGACTTGTCCGGTGCCCAGGGAGAAGATGAAGGGCTGGTCGTGGGTTAAGCTGCTGTCAAACTCCGTCCCATCTTCCAGTTTTCCCTGGGAAGCCACAGAGAGGAAAATTAAATGGAAGGTGAGTGAACCTGACTGACAGCTGGTTTCTTTTCATCCGAAAATGAATATATTTGCACGGAGACTTTGCTTCAAACCCTTTGTTGCTATTAGTTGCAAAGTTGTGCCCGACCCATCACAACCTCATGGACAAAGTTCCCCCAGGCCTTCCTGTCCTCTACCAGCAAACTTAAAGCTGAATCCAGAGTTTTATGTGCTGTATGTGTGTCTGTGTGTGTGTGTTTGGGGGTGGGGGTGAGAAAAGAATTTTTTTTTGTTTTTAAAACAAACATAAACATAAACAAACAAAACATAAAAACATCAGGCCATCTTCCATATATGTACATACAGTGTGTCGGTTGGTTTACAAAATATTTGTACAGTACAAGTCGCGTTCCGTGGTGGTTTTTACAATATTGTGTTTGTTGCCTTCATTTGTTAGTCTTCAATATACAATATATGATATATATGATCTCGTATTTTCACTCCAATATTAAATGCAATAATATCATATTAATCAATCATTTGACTATGCTTATTATGCATTCATGCTTTAAGAAATAATCATATTTTCCTCAATTTATTTTGTGACAAGTTCGATATTATCACCCCAAATATATCCTAAAATTATTTGTAGATATAAGAAAAAAATACATCTTTAACATATTTAGTATTTTTCTAAAAATCTTTATATTTCATGTTACTATATTTTATTATCTAACCATTGATAGAATAGATCCCAATTTTATAAAATTGTTATCTTCTTGCTCTCTAATTTCAAATGTTAATCTACTCATTTCAGCACATTCCAATATTTTCTTAAATAATTTCCTCCTGTGATGGTATTTTCTCATTTTTCCAGTTTTTAGCAAATACAATCGGGTATATTTGCAGTCTTTACTATATATTTCAGGTTAAAATGCCCAATATAAAAATATCTCTGCGTTTCACAATCTTTATGTTTTTTGTCATTTTCCAACCAATGTGGATTTTAGTCCAGTATTTTTGAGCCAGGTGTCTGATGACATTTCCAACATTTTTCGGATTTAACCATTATCTGGATGACTGAGAATCTTTCACTAACAGCTGATTTGGTGTCAGGAAAGGGGAGATCAGGCAGGGTGGAGAAAGGTGTGTCCAGAAGCCAAAGGTTTTATAGCACCTGAGGTCAAGGGGAATTTTAAGAATGTGGAATCAGGGCTTAGCCACCTCATTCTTTCTCACTTGGCAAGGGAGTCCACCAATTACACAGGAGTTTTCCCTGGTCAGCTATTCACCCTCTGCCAAAAGCTGCCATCACCGAGCCCTGAAACAGGCTGTTTGTGTGAGTCAGCGAGGGTGTGTAGCTGAAAGACAGCTGAGGTGTGCATGCTCTGGGAGGCTGACTCAGAATCAGGCTTGCAATAAAAGCCAGTTTGCAAGTTGCTTCAGCCTCTAGGGAAATTCCTATCAAACTCTCTACAACCAGACCATTTCTCAAATGGCTGGCTACCATGTTCATACCGTCACACAAAACCCCTTGCTGAATCAAGTCATCCAGAATTACCCCGATGGCCGGGGAATAAATCTTACAAAGAAAGAAATAATAAAAAAAATAAAATACAAATAAAATAAAATAATAAATTTTCATACATATTATATATATATATATGTATGTATGTATGTATGTATGTATGTATGTATGTATGTATATGTTTTTTTAAGTTTTCGCAGGTACTTACATGTGTGCTGTTCAGCTTCCTTCAGGTATTATCCCACGTCATTGTAGTGCTTTTAAAGTTGTAGCAACGTTTCAGCAGAATCTCATCTGCCATTATCAGGCTTCTGAAACGTTGCTACAACTTTAAAAGCACTAAAATGACGTGGGATAATACCCGAAGGATATAAAAAAGCCAATACGGTATTTGGTTTTCGAGGGGGGAAGAGGAGGAGAAGGATGAGGAATGTGAAGTCCTTGGTCCTGATCAGGATGACCAACAATAAAGGCAGTCCTCAACTTACGACTACAAGTGAGCCCACCATTTCTGTTGCTAATTGAGATGGTTGAGAGTTTTCAACTTTTCACCCCCCGGAAAAGACTTGATGAATTTTAAGTTGGGTGGGCTTCAACTGCCAGAATTCCCCAGCCAACATGCTGGTTGCGTTGAAGTCCACATCTCTTCAAAGTTGCAAATTTTGGTTACAGAGTTGGAAAGGACCTTGTAGGTCATCTAGTCCAACCCTCTGTCCAAGCAAGAGACCCCACACCATTTCCGACAAATGGCAGTCCAATCTCTTCTTGAAATCCTCCAGGGATGAAGCTCCCACAACTTCTTGTTTTGAAAAACACTAAACAAAACCTGTCACATTACAGTGAAAGGTGATGCGTTGGACGCACATACCTGGGTATCTATTTTTAGATATTGTTTACAAGGTTTTTTAAAATTTGCTTTGCTTTCTTTCTTCTTTTTATAAATTTTCATGAAACATAACATTTAAAAACATTGAACGTGGTAGAGTCGTTTTGAAATAACTTTTGGTCATCATTCTAGTGTAATATAATATAGATCTTATATACGTTTGTACATATATATATATAAAATATACACATATATACATTTATTCATCCTTAATTACATCCTCCAACATCCTTAGTGTTATTTTAGTCTCAAAGTCTCGGATATCCTCTCAACAACTCCTTTCCATCTTAGGCCCTTCCTTTCTCTCCCCACCAATGATAAAATCTATTCCAAATTATGTAATATTCCAATTCATCCTTATTTTTCATCTCTAGAGTTAACCTATCCATTTCAGCACATATCAGAATTTTATTTATTACTTCATCTTCACTAGGGATTTCTTTCTCCTACCACTTCTGGGCAAATACCCTTCTTGCTGCATAAATGACATGTATTATCAAGTATAACTCTTATGCTATGTTCTTTTTTTATATAATTCCCAACAAAAAGCATTCTGGTCTATGGTCTATTTTAAATCCCATTATTTCCTCCAGCCACCTCCCAATCCCATGCTAAAACTCTTGTGCTTTTTTACAGCTCCACCATGCATGATAGTATGTGCCCCATTCCATTAAACATTTTGAGGATTGATTTGTATACAACTTAGCCAGCCTGGCTGGTGACTTTGCTTTGGTTTCTAAAACTCCCTCCAATGAGGTTTTGTCTTCTTCTACTGCCCTTTTGGAAAGCTCTGCCTGTATTAATTTTGTTCCACATCTTGTTTGCCGCACTCACCGTGTAATGCATGTGGAGCACGTCACCTTTGCGGGATTTGATGGGACAGTTGTCCACTCGTTTTTTGACTCCAATCTGCAGTTTCCGTTTGCCTTCCGTGCTCAGCCCAGGTGAGCAAAGAGCCCACAGAGCTAAGGTGAGCAGTGCCACGCCCCGGTTCGTCTGCATCGCTGGAGACCCTGCAGAGGAGACCCAACACGGATTAGTGGAGCCGCCCGCTTGGAAATCACAACACGATGTGAGATGGCTGGAACGGCATGCAGCGAGAGGCAACTTTGTAGGGCCGGGAGAGAGTGAAACCGAGCCGTCTGGGAAACCGTCCTGGGAATTGGGGGGGGAGCTTGTTCCAGGTGGGAAGAATCTGCAGCCTTGGAACATGGTAGTCTCAACTGGGGGTAATTGCAACAGGTGTATGTGTCCTTAATGCTCCTGAGTTTGGCAGTTTTCTCGCAGATGTTTTGTGACCCAACTGGGTAACATTGTAGGTGCTGGAATAGAGTGGGTGTGAAAGAGGAGGAGGGGATGAAGGAGAAAATGGAGGAGGAGGAGGAAGTAGGGGATGTGGGGTCCTGTTTTCTTTAGTTTAGGTTTAGGTTTAGGTTTAGGTTAGGTTTAGTTTACTTCATGGTCATTGCACCTTGTATAACAAAATTCTTGTAGACATTTCAATGCCCAACTAGGGAATATAATCATTGATAGAGGGATGAAGAGTTTTCAGGGGAGGGGGAGGAGGAGACTGGCAGGTCCTTGGTGCTCTATGAGTTTGGTTGTTTTCTAAATATTTCTAGGTAACATCATCAGTGCTAAAAGGGAGTAAGGTTTGCTTTCTGTTTATATACAGTGATTGCCTTATCAGTGTTGAACTTTGAAGCAGTACACAAGGAACTACCAACTCAGTCAACAACAGCGTGATCAAGCACATCCCCACTAATGCTAGCAGCCCAAGCCACTATTATATAAACATAGTATATAAACTGATGATGTTGCCTAGCTGAGTCATGAAACACCTGGAAAAAAAATAATCACCAAGTACAGAGAGCTCCAAGGACCCATAGTAAAACCCTGAGCTACAAATATCCTATCTACTTGTATATAAATAGAAAACAACCCACTCTGTTTCAGCACTGATGATATTCCCTGGTTGAGTCATGAAATGTCTGCAAGAAAACCACCAAACTCAGAGAGCACCAAAGACTCATTTCAACCCTACAAATATTCTCTTTATGTTGATATTCACATTTCCCAAAACTCATCTAACCTCTCTGCTATGTTAGATCTGTTTCATGCTGGTCACTAAAGATACCTAAGATTCTGGATAGGCTTAAGTTGGAGGATTCATAGATAGCGGAACAGAGTTTGAACCCAGACTGGACATATTGAATAGCTAAGAGGCTTGGCTGATGTGGGTCATGATGCGCTTAGTCTCAGGCCAGTTTTTCTCAATATTAGCAACTTCTCTAGGTGGACTTCAACTCCCAGAATTCCTCACCCAGAAACACCAGATAGTTGAAGTCCTATAGTTAAAGTTGCTAAGATTGGAAAACAGATATGGGATTCATATTGGCAGCTGAAGTTTTTTCTCCACCATATCCATCACTGCCTCAGAGTCATTCATGCAGGGGTTTCTTGCGCTCGAGATGTGTTTGGAATTGCATGCTCACCCCGACTTCTAACCGGGCATGCACCAGCAAGCAGCCCTCCCCCCACTTCTCAAGAGCCTCCAGACTTACCCATACGGCTAGTGGGGAGTCGGGCTCTACTCCCTCCCCTGGCGCCACCACCACCACCGTCAAGAATCTTTCAAGGAATCGCCACCCCAGGAGTTGGCACAGTTGTTTCTTGGCTCTGGCCACCCCACCTTTCCTGAACGGCTCTCCCCCTGTTTTCTCTCTAACCCAGGGTTTTTCAACCTTGGCTGCTTTAGGAAGAGGGAACCTTCAACTTCCAGAATTCCTTGTTTCTCAAACTTGGCAATTTTTAAGACATGTGGACTTCAATTCCCATAATCCTTCAGCATGGATGGAGAGATGGATGGCCAGGGAATTCTGGGAGTTGAAATCGTCCCTGCATCTTAAACCTGTCAAGAGTGAAAAAAAGAATACCGCTCCGTTTCTTCTGAAGGAGCCTAGCTTGTGCTCCCCGTCCCTCCCGTTCTACGGTACAGGTAGTCCTCGACTTACAACAGTCCGTTTAGCGACTGAAGTTGCCACGGCACTGGGAAATAATGACTTATGACTGTTTTTCACACAACCATTTGCAGCATCCCCAGGGTCAAAATTGATCAAAATTCAGACACTTGACAACTGACTCATATTTATGACAGTTACAATGCTCCTGGGGGGCAGGGTGTCACACAATCCCCTTTTGCGACCTTCTAACAAGCAAAGTCAAATGAGGAAGCCAGGATTCACTGAACGACCGTGATACTCACTTGACAAGTGCAGTGATTCACTTAACGAAAAAGGTGGTGAAATGGGAGCAAAAACTCACGATACGAATGTCTCACTTAGCAACATAAAATTGGGGGCTCGGCTGAAGTCATACGTCGAGGACTAAGCTGTATCTCCCTCCCACCCACCCACCCACCAACCCTGCCCCGTTCCCCCAGTCAGCTTCCCCACATGNCCAACCCTGCCCCGTTCCCCCAGTCAGCTTCCCCACATGCTTCTTAAGAGACCCCATACCCTCCCTCGCCTTCCCCGCCCTTCCTCGGGCCCTCCTTCTGGAAGGTCCAAACCCTGGCTTCATTCACCGCTTCCTCCTCGCCACAGTTGGTCACTTTGGCCCAAACCCACATAATGCCAGTGCCCGAGGGGTTCCTCACTTTGTGGACCCAGACNACATAATGCCGGTGCCCGAGGGGTTCCTCACTTTGTGGACCCAGACATCCCCCGACCTGCCTCCTCCGGCTTGGGTGGGCTTCTCCCGAGGGATCCACACTTGGTTGAGCTCCGCCCCACTCTTCCGGGGAATGGCCCCCTCCTTCAGCCAAGGCAGCCCCCCCATCCTCTCAGGAGCCCGGCCCGGCTTGCGGGGGACCCAGACTTGCCCCGAAGCCTCCGTGGGGCCCCGGGGCCACTCCTTCTGGAGCCAGCCCCCCGAGTCCCGCTTGGCCCCCACATGGCCGGGGAGACCCCCCGAGAGGCTGCGGCTGACCCCCAGGGCCAGGAGCCCCATGCTGTCCTCCAAGCGCTCCCGGGGGGGCCTGGCTCCCAAGTCCCAAGCCCGGTGACTATGCAGGTGGGGGGTCCCCCCTTTTCTGGGCTGGCCCTCCTTAGGGGCCCCGCACCCTTCGCAAAGGCCCCCCGGCCAGGAGGCCCTTTTGTCCTGCCCTGCCTTGCTCTGGCTGCCAGGGGCCCCAGAGGCCTCTCCCCAAAGGTCCCCCATGGCGGAGGGAGCCCCCCACCGCCCAGGGCGCCCCCTGGCGTCCCCTGCCTTGACCTGGGGGTCCTCCAGGGCCGTCCTAGATTGGCCCTCCCCGCTCCCAGGGGCCCAAGACACCTGGGTCCCCACGTCCCTCAGCTCCGACCTCTTCGGCTCCAGGAACCTCCCGGGGTCTTCCCGCTGGGGGTCCCCCACTTCTCCCTTCCCTCCCCCCATTGGCTGCCCCCGAGGCCGCTGCCCCCCGCCCGGCTCCAGGTTCTTCGGCGCCCCGCGCCCGGGTCCCCCCCTTTCCTCAGGACCCCCCATTTCTCCCCCCCCGGCCTCACCTTGCCTCAACGGATACCACCCACCCCTCTACGCATGCGCTTTCCTCGGCCCCGGCGCTTCCGCAGCGGAAGAAGCCGACGTGGGCTCAGCCATGTTTTTTTTTTTTCTCCGCCCCTTCTCCTTCGGGCGCCCGCGTCACGTGAACTTAATGACCTACTCCTCCCCCCCCCCAACCGCCGTATTTGAATTAAATTCGTGGGCCTCCAATGAGAGTCGGGGTTGAGGTTTTAAAATCTGGTGGGAACGAGGAAAAAAAATTAATTTACCTTAAAACGTTTGATATCACGTGACGAGGGTGACGTTCCGTCACTTCCTCTCGGGGTATAGGCGGGGCGATCTCGAGTGGGCGTGGTTCGTGGGGGCGTGCTTGAGTGGGCGGGGCCGAAGGAATCCCTCCCTCTCATTCTATGTGTCAGCAGAGTATTTGCTTACTATAAAAGGGGCAGATGTAGTTTCCTGTAAATATTTTTGTAATAAACAGAGTTAATAACAATCTTCATTTGGGGGTGGGATGATAAAGTTATTTGCAATTAAAAATCAGATCTCTAATTGGAGAGGAATTCGACCTTAGGGGGGGAAGAAAAACCTTTTTGAGCCAAAATAAAGATGCAATAAATAGAAATACAGTCATAAGTAAAGAGCAGGCCCCATGCAATGTATATGGTGCAAGTAACAAGAATCAGAATAGGAAGGGACCTTGGAGGTCTTCTAGTCCATCCCCCTGCTCAAGCAGGAGACCCTAGGCACTCCAGATGAGTCCAGTCTCTTCTTAAAAACCAGCGTTGGAGCGCCCACAACTTCTGGTGTCGAGCAGTTCCACTGGTTAATCGTCCTCCCTGTTAGGAAATTTCTCCTGACTTCTAGGTTGCTTCTCTCCTGGATTAGTTTCCATCTGTTGCTTCTTGTCCTGCCTTCTGGGGCTTTGGAGAATAAACTGACCCCCTCTTCTTTGTGGCAGACCCTTATATATTAGAACCCTTCTGTCCTATCACCCCAGTCATCCGTGCTAGTCATTCCCGGCTCTAGGGGGTGGTGCTCCTCTCCGTTACAAAGCCGAAGAGCCAGCGCTGTCCGAAGACATCTCCGTAGTCATGTGGCCAGCATGACTAAACACCGAAGGCGCACAGAACGCTGTTCCCTTCCCACCAAAGGTGGCCCGTTTTTCTACCTGCATTTATTTTCCATGCTTTCGAACTGCTCGGTTGGCAGAAGCTGGGAAGAGGAACAGGAGCTCACTCTGTTATGCGGCTCTAGGGTTTCGAACCGCCCACCTGCTGGCCTTTCTGATCAACAAGCTCAGTGTCTTAGCCACCGCGTCAGCTAATAGTTTCACTGGACTAGCCATACCCAATTCCTGTTCTTCATATGTTGTAGCTTCCAGATTTCAGCAACTGGAAAAAAAAAATGAGGCTCTATCTCAAATGCCTGTTTAAAGACAACTGAAGCAGAAAACACATCCAGTGGGAGGGAGTTCCCCAGCTTAATCCGGCAGAATATGAATGAGGCAAACCTGGCCCTCTGGTAAATTTACCTCACCTTCAAAAGGGCTTTGTAGAGAGAGAGGGGGGTGATAGGCCTCTCCCTTCCAGTCCCCCTGCCTGAAAGACACCAGGCCTTTCTAAATATTGACTTATCAAAGGTTAAAACAGATTTTTTTCCCCCTGGAAAAGCCAAGGGGGATACTCTGCTGTGTCCTTGAGCTTCCTGGTCTGGGAAATGATCCAATCTAGCCCATAATTCCACTAACTCCCTCCAAATTAAAAAATAACAGATTAACAAAGTTGGAAGGGACCTTGTAGGTCATCTAGTCCAACCCCCTGCCCAGTTAGGAGACCCTATGCCATTACTGACAGAGGTCAGCCCAGCCTCTTCTTGGAAGCCTCCAGGGATGAAGCTCCCACAACTTCTGAAGACAACTTTTGTTCCATGGGTTGATTGCTCTCACTGTTATAAAAAAAAAAATCTCCTTATTTCCAGGTTGAATCTCTCCTTGTTCAATTTCCATCCATTATTCCTTGTCTGGCCTTCTGGTGCCTTGGAAAATAGCTTGACCCCCTTTCTCCTCTTTGGGGCAGCCCCTCAAATTTTGGAACACTGCTATGTCTCCCCTCGTCCTTCTCTTCCCTGGACTAGACATATTCCAATTCCCGCAACCATATGTTTTAGTCTCCAGCCCCCTAATCATCCTGGTTGCTCTTCTCTGCAGTACTCTAGGTGTGGCCTTACTGAAGCTTTGTAGAGTGGGATTAGTACCTTATAACATGGGGCAAAAGCCACTAAACCAACATCTCGCTTTACAACAAAAAATTGGGGCGTAAGTCCATCTGCAGTTATTTCTGAGCAAAAAGGGAAAAGAAGTGGGAGGCAGGCAGATAATAAGGGACTAGTAAATCCATTTGTGCATGTGTGTGTTTTATATGTCACCCAGTCCCCCCAAAAATCTGTTGTCCCCCACAGATGTGTCATAAAGCAGAATCACACTTTCTGACAAACATGAGAGAGGGGAAGTGGGCCGTTGTATAATAATCATACAATGAAAAGCCACAAATAATGACACACACTGAATTGACGTGTGGCATCAAGCCATGGTTTGTCCAAGAAGGCATGTGACACGTGAAGTCTTCGACCTGACAATCATTCATTCACTAACCATTCAGAGTTACAACGGCACTGGGGAAAAAAAATGACTTAGGGTCACTGGTCCTCGCATTATGACCGTCATAATATCCCCATGGTCACGAGAACAAAATTCAAGGGTTGATAACCGGCGTATATTTACAATGGTTGTAGCATCCTGGAGTACAGCTGGTGGCCATTTTGCGACCTTCCCAACAAGCAAAGTCAACCAGGGGGCGTGGAGCCGGATTCGTTTAACGACCGTGTGATCCACTTAACGACTCCCTCAAGCACTGTGACAAAAAGGCCACTGAATAAAGTAGCAATGGAAATTCTGATGGCAATTGGGCCAACACGTCTTGAAGTTAAACCTGTACCCACTTTTCTCCCCCACCCCTGCCCACCCCAGCCAAAACAGGGGGTTGCTTCTGAGCATGTGAAGATTCACGCCCAGCAGAGAATGGTCTTCGTTGGCCGATGATGGTCAATGCTCCATTGGACTCGGTTCTCGCCTAGTTCTAGCCTGGATTGCTGGTTTTACTCTTCTCCAGTGCTTCGCACATCTGGAAGAAGAAAAAAGATACCAAGCTTGTTTTGATAGACTGAGACCTGTTTTGCTTCAAAGGGCTGCAGGAAGAAAGAGGGGGTTCAGGGGTGCTGTTTGAGAGCTCCTTCTGCCCCCCCCAAGAGGTGCATTCAAACCAAACAGCATCCAAAAAAAACAGCATCATGTTTGCAATGAAAACATTTTTTTTTACAATCTTTTACAATATNAATCTTTTACAATATGTCCGGTCCAGACATATTTCTGCTTAAAGACCTAGATAAAGTTTTTCCTGAAAAAGGAAGTGACTTTCTTTACAAAGTCAGTTGCAAGTGAAAAGAAAGAGCAAGCCATTACAGAGTCAGATAAAGCCCCTACAGAGAGAGGGCAAGAGATATAAAAGGGAAGTTGAATTTACCTGCATGTCCTCTCACTGAATTTCATCCCACGCCTCTCACAATGTCCGGATTGGTGGCGACACACACATTTGCACGTCTGTGGATCTGGCTGCTTTTTCCTGTCCCGACAAGGTGCACAGGACCGACTAGAAAGAGAAGGAAACAACAGATTAAGGTCCTCAAACTTATTCAGGTACAAATGGGATCACAACTTGCTGTCATTTTGCCCTAAAAAGGATTGTGTGTTTTTGCAAAGAAATTGGCAAAACCTGCTTTTTCTGGAACCACCTCCAGGGTCTACCCACCAGGACTAATTCTGTATGTGTGTAAATCAGGTTTATGGGATCTGTGGGAAGGGAAGGGAAAGGAAGAAGAGGGAGGGAGGGAAGGAAGGATGATTGACTGGCGGGCGGGAGGGAGAAAGGGCAGGAGAAGGAAAGGAAGGAAAATTGGAGAGAGAAAGAAAGGCAGAAAAGAGAGGGAAGGAAGGAAGGAAGGAAGAAAAATTAGAAGGAGGAGGGAGAAAGGAAGAGGAAAGAGAGAAGGAAAGGAAGCAAGGAAGAAAAGATGGAAGGAAGGAAAATTGGAGAGAAGAAAGGAAGGAAAGAAAATTGGAGAGAGAATGGAAGGGGGAAGGAAGGAAGGAAGGAAGGAAGGAAGGAAGGAAGGAAGGAAGGAAGGAAGGAAAATTGGAGAGAGATGGGAGAAGAAAGAGAGGGAGGAAAAATTGGACGGGAAGGAGAAATGAGAAAATAAGGAAAGTGAAGGAAAGAAGGAGGGAAGGAAGGAAGGATCTTACACTATTTGAATTAGAATCTGAAAAGCATCCTTTCGATCTGAAAAACACAAGGAGAAAAACAACAAATTAGCAACTTGATTGTGCGAAGGGATGTGTGTATGTATTGTATGTTATATATGCTGTTCAGCTTCCTTCGGGTATTATCCCACGTCATCTGTAGTTCTGTATAAAGTTGTAGCACTTTCAGCCCAGAATCATCATCTGCCAGTTCATCAGGCCTTCTGTATGAGTTCGTATTGTGAGTCGACTTTCACAGCCGTTTCAGTTTTAAATTGGGGCTAGCTACTGCTGTGCCAGAATGTTTTTTTCTTTCATTCCTGATGGTTGGTTGCAGATCTTGGGTCTGTGTTATATACAAAACTCAATACAGAAGCCTGTGATGGCAGATAGATTCTTGCTTGAAACGTTTGCTAGCAACTTTAAAGAAGCATTTCAATGACGATGGATAATACCGAAGGAAGCTGACACAGCACACATGTAAGTACCCGCGAAAATTTAAAAAAAACATATATATATATATATATTTAGCGGTCTGTGCATAAACATTCATCATCGCCATTGATTTAAAACATTTGTGCACCATTTCCTCTCTAAGAAATCTCAGCAACACTCCTCCCAAAGGAGGTTAAACCTTCAGCCTCCTCTACCCAGATTTGCAACGGACCATTTCAAAATAAACTACAACCCCCAAGTTTTTGCTGGGCAGAAATTATGGCAGCAGCTGAGCCCACCTGAAATCAGGATATGTGTGTAATAGACAAGTGGACGTGACTAAATCTTACAGTTTGAGCAGAATAATAATAAACCCCAAGCAGAGTGCCTGCATTTATAACAACCCTCCTGGACCAACAGCTAAGTTGTTCTGAATTCCTAAGCACACATTCTGAAGTTAATCCCTTTCCTTTTAATGCCCACAGCAATCGCTTCTTTTATAATGTAAATCCAACATTGTTGAGGATTTGAAAGCAAGTCTTTTGACATTTTTCATGGATGGCCTGGCCTACTTACATCAGAAGCCCTTCCTTGCTGTCACCAGTGGACAAAACTCTTTTAAACGGTTTCTTTTATGAAGGCACCGTATAATAGGAAGGAAATTCAAGCAGGCTTCTGCCCATTAATTCCGCAAGAACTAATAATAATCCCCCTTTGACTGCTCAGAACTGCACAGTGACTGAAAAACGGTTCCCCTAAATTTAAACCTTTCTCCCCTCCAAAAATAGTTTATTTGTCACATACAGATAGTCCCTGATTTATGACCTCGATCAAGCCCAAAATGTCTGTTGCTGTGTAAGATGTTTGTAAAGTGAATTGTGCCTGGTTTTTTTTTTTGCTAAACTTGTGAAGTGAATCCCTGTAGTTGTTAAGTCAGATAACTATACTGTTAAACAGATATACATACTACTCTATGCCTGTTTTAGTAGTTGCCATACAAAAGGGGGGGAAGCGAAAGTACATTCCAACTCTTCTCTTCAAAAGGTTGTAACTAAGCTACCAGAAATTTTGCCCGGGAATATATTTAATTGGAGAATATGATTGATGACACCCAGCCGGTGAATGGGCTCAGTTGGAGAATCTGGTTGATGAGACCCCCAGGGGGAGAGGGGGAAACAGGGTCACAGGGGACTCTACGTATGCTAGAGTTGGCTGCATACAGGGCTGTGCCAGTATGTCGCCTCTAATGAATCCTTACCTGCAGGTGCATTCTAGGTGCTCTTCAAAAGTCAACTGGGTTATATATCTGTTTGGAAAGAGGCTAGCCATCACCTAGAAAACAGGAAGATGAAGATCTTCATTCTAAACGTCCAGGATTCAGTGCTAAATACAAATATTGTTATCTCCGGTAGGAAATAGAAGTAGAAATTCAATTCCAATGCAGCTTTTATTTCTGGCTGTTTTTTAACATCCCTAGACTGGAGGCTAAAACATTATGAAGAACGGTTGCAAGAACTGGGCCTGGCTAGTCCAGGGAAGAGAAGGACCAGGGGAGACAGGATAGCAGGCTTCCAGTATTTGAGGGGCTGCCACAGAGAGGAGAAAGGGGGTCAAGCTATTTTGCAAAACACCCGAAGGCCAGACAAGGAATTATGGATGGAAACTGAACAAGGAGAGATTCAACCTGGAAATAAGGAGGAATCTGCTCCCCTCCCCCTCTTACCTCCAACATGGCTTCCCGGGAACGGCTGGGCACGCAATCCAAGGAGTCGTCGGAACAGCAGCCGGTACAGCGCCTGAGGGCCACGCAGGATGGGATCATGATGTGGTTTCTCAGAGACGGATGTTCCGCCGTGACCGACACCATCATCTCCCTGGGCTGGCAGGCGCTGCGGTTGTAGACCTCCAAAAAACGGATCACTGGCGGGGAGACACACCCAGGCTTTTAGCTGGCTCACCTGTCATCAGAGAGGGCTGGCCCTAAGGTTAGGTTCCAATTCTCCCTTCCTACTTTCTTTCTTTCTTTCTTCTTTCCTTCTTCCCTCCCTCCCTCCTTCCTTCTTTCATTCCATTCTGTCTGTCTACCTATTATCTGTCTTATCTCTCTTTCTCTCTATCCATTATCATCTATCTACGGAACTAGCTAGCTATTATCTCCTTCTTGTCTGTCTGTCTCTATCATCTCTCTTTCTATTTGTTTGTCTATCTATATCTATCTACCTATTATCTCTCCTCTCTACCTACTTCTCTCTCTCTTCTATCTATATCTATCTATCTATCTATCTATCTATCTATCTATCTATCTATCTATCATCTTTCTATCTACCTCCTTATTATCTGACTTATCTCTCTCTATCCACCTACGTACTTCTCTCTTCTCCTTTTCTCTATTATCTCTCCACCTGCCTACCTATTATCTGTCTTATCTCTCTACCTACCTACCTCTCTCTCTTCTATCTATCTATCTATCTATCTATCTATCTATCTATCTATCTATCTATCTATCTATCTATCTATCTATCTATCTATCTATCATTCAAGTTTCTATGGCTGCCCAATTCACCCATAGGTGACTCGGGACAGCTTACACCATTAAAAATCCACACTACAGACAGAACCCCATAAACCCCCACCCCGTTTATTTTCCCCATCCCACGTTAGAGCAGGCATAAATGTGGGGCACTCACCCCCCTCCCACTCGTCACACAAAACATCCCCCATTTTCAGAGAGGGTTTGCTACAATTTCTGCCTGTGGGGTTGAAGACAGTGGAAGTGGGACTGAAAGACCCATTGAAAGACTGGGGTGGAGGGAAGGCAGATTTAACGGGTGGGAGGGGGGGCACCTCTTCTTCACTACCCCCCCCACCCCATCCTTACCTTCCATAGGTGGCAGCATCTTCTCAGGTTCAACCCCTTTCTTCTCAGAGGAGGGCATTGTCTGTCAATGGAAAAACACAGGAGAATCAGGAACAGAGGTGGGATTCAGCCATTTCTGACTGGTTCTGGAGAACCAGTAGCAGAAATTTTGAATAGTTTGGAGAACCGGCCAATGCCGCCTCTGACTGGCCCCACCTCATCTATTCTCCACCTCTCATTGAGTCCCAGCTGATCGGCTGGGTCTTCTTTGGTTGCCGTGCACAGGAGAATGGAGCTGGAAAGCAGGTTAGTGGGGTGGGGAGAGAATGGGGATTTTGCAGTATTCTTCCGCTGCCACAGGGAATAGAATAGAAGAATAGAGTTGGAAGGGACCTTGGAGGTCTTCTAGTCCAACTCCCTGGCTCAAGCAGGAGACCCTATACCATTTCAGACAAATGACTGTTCTATCTCTTCTTAAAAACCTTCTTTTTTGGGAGGAGGAAGGAAAGAAAGAAAGAAGAAAGAGAAAAAAAGGAAGGAAGGAAAGAAAAAAGAAAGAAGAGAAAGGAAGGAAAGAAAGAAGAAAGAGAAAGGGAAGGAAAGAAAGAAAGAAAGAAGAAAGAGAAAGGAAGGAAGGAAAGAAGANAAGAGAAAGGAAGGAAAGAAAGAAGAAAGAGAAAGGGAAGGAAAGAAAGAAAGAAAGAAGAAAGAGAAAGGAAGGAAGGAAAGAAGAGGAAGGAAGGAAGGAAGGAAAGAAGGAAGGTAGGAAGAACAGAATTGGAAGGGACCCTTGAAGCTCTTCTAGTCCAACCCCCTCTGCTCAGGCAGGAAACCCTATACCATTTCAGACAAATGACTGTCCTATCTCTTTTTAAAAACCTTCTTTTCTGGGAGGAGGAAGGAAAGAAAGAAAGAAGAAAGAGAAAAAAAGGAAGGAAGGAAAGAAAGAAAAAAGAAAGAGAAAGGAAGGAAGGAAAGAAAGAAAGAAGAAAGAGAAAGGAAAGAAGGAAGGAAGGAAAGAAAGAAGGAAGGAAGGAAGAAGGGAAGGGATACTTGAAGGTCTTCTAGTCCAACCTCCCCCCTGCTCAGGCAGGAAACTCTATACCATTTCAGACAAATGTCCAGTCTCTTCTTAAAAGCTTCCAGTGTTGGAGCATTTACAGCCTCTGGAGGCAGGTTAAATAAAACCAGCAAGACCAAGACCTTCCTCCTCCTCACCCTGGCACTCTCCTTCTCCAGGATGGCCTGAGAGTGACGGATACCAGGGGCACTGATTCAAGAGCAAGAGATATCTGGCATCGGACAAAGCTGCACGGTACATCCTAACTGGCCCCTCTGCCAAAGAGGAGGAACTATGGCCATCGCACCCCAACCAGGTTTTGCCCCAACCCCAAGGAGCTGATCCAGCTGTTGGCAGCTGTGCCAGGGCTTGGCCTCTTTGCCCAAACTTCTCTCCGTCCGGGCACGCAATTTGGAAAACGAGTTAAAGACGGGGAAGCTGCCCTTAGACTGGGCAAAAAACCCTCGGCTCTCCTCCCATGGAAAAGCTCTTGCTGCCCCCTGCCCAGCTCCCCGATGCCCATCCCACCCAGGGCATTTCTCACCGCCACCTACCATCGGCGAGCAGCTTGGCAGTTGCCAAGCTGCCATGGAGAGAAGGCAGAGGAACCCACAGGGCGTTTTCATGGCCAAGGTGGGCCAAGGGCAAGGGTAGGGGGGCTTTGAAAAGTTGCCCCCCTCGCCGTGGGAGGGAGAAGCTGGCTTCAATCCAAGGCTAAGCTTTCTGCCAGCAGCTGCCAGGCAGCCTGAAAGAGAGGCAGCCAGCAATTCTCCTTCAAATAAAGCAGATTTTCTTTTTCTTTCTTTCTTTCTTTCTTTCTTTCTTTCTTTTCTTTTTCTTTCTTTCTTTTTCTTTCTTTCTTTCTTTTTCTTTCNTTTCTTTCTCTTTCTTTCTTTCTCTTTCTTTTTCTTTCTTTTAAAGCAGTGCCCAGGAAGCTGAGATTTCAAGGGCACGGGAGGGACGAAGGAGCTGCCGCCAGTTTCTTCTCGTTTTCCTCCCCCTTTTTCAAAGCCATGCCCTGCTCCAGGTGAGACGCCACAGGTGCCAGGCGAAGGCAGAGGCCGCAGGTGCGCCCGGCTGCTGACCTTCACCGTCCAGACGGGCGGCTGGGATGCTGGCCACCGCCAGAAAGGAGGAGGTTGGAAGCCTGCTGGCCAGAGCGGGCAGGGTGGCCCAAGACAGCGCAGCGGTTCATGTGACTGCAGAGTGCCAGGCTGGGGAGGGGAAGGAAGCCCAGCGAGGTGGGGAGGGAGAGGAGATGCGCAGCCGGCCAGAAATTCAGAGGGGGGTGTGTGGATTGGCTGCTTCTTGAGTTAGCGGTAGTCGCCTTCCCTTGTTATTTTGGGCAAATAACTCCAGGCAGGGAATGTATCCAACGTACCGTCCGCTTCCTCACCACAACAACCCTGCGAAGTGGGATGGTTTGAGAGAGAAAGGGACTGGTGCAGTCACCCAGCCGGCTTTCGTGCCTGAGGTGGAACTCGAACTCACCGTCACCTGGTGATCAGCCTAAACTCACCCAGCCGGCTTTGGTGCCTGAGGTGGAACTTGAACTCACCGTCACCTGGTGATCAGCCTAAACTCACCAAGCCGGCTTTGGTGCCTGAGGTGGAACTCGAACTCACCGTCACCTGGTGATCAGCCTAAATTCACCCATCTGGCTTTGGTGCCTGAGGTGGAACTCGAACTCACCGTCACCTGGTGATCAGCCTAAATTCACCCATCTGGCTTTGGTGCCTGAGGTGGAACTCGAACTCACCGTCACCTGGTGATCAGCCTAAATTCACCCATCTGGCTTTGGTGCCTGAGGTGGAACTCGAACTCACCGTCACCTGGTGATCAGCCTAAATTCACCCATCTGGCTTTGGTGCCTGAGGTGGAACTCGAACTCACCGTCACCTGGTGATCAGCCTAAATTCACCCATCTGGCTTTGGTGCCTGAGGTGGAACTCGAACTCACCGTCACCTGGTGATCAGCCTAAATTCACCCATCTGGCTTTGGTGCCTGAGGTGGAACTCGAACTCACCGTCACCTGGTGATCAGCCTAAATTCACCCATCTGGCTTTGGTGCCTGAGGTGGAACTCGAACTCACCGTCACCTGGTGATCAGCCTAAATTCACCCATCTGGCTTTGGTGCCTGAGGTGGAACTCGAACTCACCGTCACCTGGTGATCGGCCCAGTCATCCAACTGGCTCTCATGGCTAAGGTGGAAATAGGACTCACCATCTGGATGTGTGAGCGGGCAGTGTCCTTAGGCATATACAGAGTGCTTTTTCCATCCCGCTGAGATTCTCATCGGCTGGCCCGCAGCTCTAAAAAAAAGTGATTTCTTTCCGATCCAGCAGTGACCCCACTTCAGCTACTGATTTAATGGGTCTGTTCCATTAAAACGGAGCAACATTTTATTTTAACTGAATTTTTAAATTCAAGATCCTTATTTATCACTTTCATTTTTTATTCCATAAAAAATTTAAATAAAATCTGGAAAAATAAATCTTTTTTTAGCTCCAGCACAGGAGACCAAGCAAACCATCTTGCCAGCTCTTCGTTGGGCATGGCTCTTGTCAAGTAAAGACAGTATGTGCTTGTGTCCCTCAAGCTGAACATTTCAGGGATGCCCGCACCAAGAAAGCTAGCAGTGCAGGGTTCGAGTTTCCTTGTGGGGCTAGTTTTCTAAGATGCGAGGGAGGCGGTGAAGTGAACCCAGGGACCAGAATTTTGAGAAGGGCCATTTTAATATCCACTGGCTGTTTTACATAGCCGATGTCGGCGTTCAAACGCTTGAAACCAGAACGAATCATGGCACATACTGACAGAACTATGGCAGCTATGGTAGCTATGGCATCGAATTCGAATCTGTCCCCAGCTCTGTTTGTTCTTCCTCCATGCTCCTGGCTTCCCTGCACACCTTTTCCCCATCTGCCCACCTTGATGAACTCCTTAGTGATCGTCAGCAAAAGAAGCCTTGGTGCAGAGTTCACCAGGGGAACTCACCGCCACTGGACGTAGATGCAACCACTCCTTCTGATGGGACTTTGGAACAGGAAAACCTGGATTTGGGGAGAAAAAGCCTTTTGGGGGGAACCGGGGGGGGTTCCCCCAGTCTTGGGCAGTGTGTGCGTGTGAAACTGTGCTAGGGACCCCCACATCAAGGCTGTGGTATTTATCGTTTGGTTGCTTCCCCATGATGGGGAAATAAAAGGTGCCACCTCCACCTCGATTTGGCAGCTCTGTGTTTTGTAGGAGTGTTTCTGTTGACCTGCTTTTGTGTTCCCACCTTGACCCATGCTGACAAACCCTCCCTCCCCAAGCTGCTGAAAAGATTCCCTTCCCCATCCCCATTTTATTTTAATATTTTTTTTTCACGCTTGAGATTAAAACAGTATTTCACACACCGCAGTTGTGGTGCTGGCAGAAAAGAAGCTGGAAGGACAAAATTGTGCATCTGTAAAAAAAGAGCCTGGGCTTTTTTTGTGTGTGTGTTTCTGTGTTTGTCTGTGCGTGTGTGTGTTTCTCCCATAGATAGTCCGTGGTTGACGGCCACCATTGGGATTGAAACTTCCATCGGCCGTTAAATGAGCCCTGCCGATTTAACCACTGTTTTGGCGCTACGGTTGCTAGGCGAATCTGGCAGTCATTAAGCGAACCAAGCAGACGTTCAGCGAATCTGGCTCCTTCCTGTACTAGCTTTGCTTGTTGGAAACTTGCTCCCGTCACAAACGGCAAACAATGGGATGCTGGCTGGGGAATTCTGGGAGTTGAAGTCCACCAGTCTTAAAAGTTGCCAGAGCCATGGCATACAGCACCCCCCCTCCCTTGCCCGATATACAGCGGGGGTCTTGGGGAAAACAAGCCAATAATGCTCAAACAACCCTGAGAGATTCGACCGATGGGACTTTGGCTCGGTCAGCTCACTGATCACACCATTCCAGGGATTTGGGGGGCACCCAGCCATGGAGATCTTCCTTGGCTCAGCCGAGCTCCGCTGGGCAGAATTGGGGCCTGATGCAGACTAGACTAGGCTAGAGCTGGAAGGGAGACCTGGAGGTTGTCTAGTCCAGCCCCCTCTTCAAGCAGGAGAATCTATATTATTTCAGATACAGGGCTATCTAGTCTCTCCTTAAAAACCTCCAGTCTCAGAGCACCCACGATTTCTGGTGGCAAGAAGTTTCACTGGCTACTTGTCCTCCTTGTTAGGAAGTTTCTCCAGGTTGCTTCTCTCCTGGATTAATTTCCAACCTTTGCTTCAGGTGCTTTGGAGAATAATTGTCTTTCCTTCAGGTGCTTTGGAGAATAATTTGACCCCCCTCTTCTTTGTGGCAGATAGGAATACTGCTATCATGTCCCCCCCTAATTCTTCTTTTCTTTAGACTATCCAAACCCAAATTCTGTAACTGTTCTTCGTATGTTTTGGTCTCCAGGCCTTTGATCGTCTTAGTTGTTCTTCTCTGTACTTTTTCCAAGGTCTCAATGTCTTTTTTTGTAGTGGGGGGGGGGGCAGGCGAAAACTAGGCTGCCAGTTATTCCAGGTGTGGCCTTACTAAGGATTTTTTTACAAAGCTCGGGACTAATACTTCACGTAATCTTGAATCCAACCCAGATTGCTGATTTTCTTTTAGAGCGAAGAAGGAACATTTGCAAGGGATTTTCTTCCACGTCTTCTTTAGCTTTGAAGCTGGAGGACAGAAGGAAGAGTGGCTGAACCAGGACGCCGGTGGGTGGGTGGGGTCCCATTTGGGCCTGTGGAGCAGAGATTTTGCCCCTCCTACCCACCCACCCCCAAATCCCCTTCCCTGCTTTTGATCCAAATCCTGAGCAGACCGAGGACTTCCTTGGGAAAGGAGGATCAAAAAGAGGAAGTGTAGTGAAGGGCTTCTATTGACAAGAATTGGGGGAGCAGGGGAAAGGGGCAGGGGGACACCGAGGGTCTTGGCCCAGCAGGCTGGAAGAAGGCTGGCTGCAACTGGATTACTTGGCAGTCGAGACCGGAGGAACCGGTTCCTTTATGGAGTCCAAGATGTCCGAGGGTGGTTTAACTTTAGAGGAGGTGGGGTCTTCCTCTGGAATTGGGGGCTGCTTCTGCCGTAGACGCTCTTCATACCTGGCTCTGTGGGGTACGGGGGGGGGGGGAA
>BHFT01021082.1:46284-71284 GCA_004320025.1 Laticauda laticaudata
GGGGGGGGGGGGAAAGGAGGGTCAAAAAGCATTCCTTCAGCACTACCAATTGAAGAGCCCCCCCCTCCCATCACCAGGTTTAGCAACTGCCTTTATCTGATGCCTTCTGGCAGGGCTGGCCTACAACTCCCAGAATCCTCTGCCAGCACGGTTGATTGTGGAGGGATGAGTGGGGTTATCAGCACTCCTAGAGAGGCCCCTTCCCCTGCAGGACCTCAGTCAGAGGTGCCCCCCAATGAGGGTTTAGTAAGAAAGTGTCTTATTGATTACGATCGATCGGGTGCAAATGCTGATATGGGTTTGTAAGGGGAGGGGAGGGAGGGAGGAAGGAAGGAGAAGAAGGGAAGGGAAAGGGAGGGAAGGAAAGAGAAGGAAGGAAAGGAGCAGAAGGAGAGGGAGGAGGGGAAAGGGAGGAAGGAAAGAAGAAAGGAAGGAAGGAGCAGGAGGGAAGGAGAGGAGAGGAAGGAAGGAAGGAGAGAAAAAAGGAAAGAAGGAGGGAAGGAAAAGGGAGGGAAGGAAGGAAAGATGAAAGGAAGGAAGGAGCAGAAGGGGAGTGGGGGAGAGGAGAGGGGAGGGAAAAAAGGAAGGAAAGAAGGAAAAAGCAGAAGGGAAGGGAAGGAGAAGGGGAAGGGGAAGAGAAGGGGAAGCAGAAGGATGGAAGTAAGGAAATAATATGGAAAGGAAAGGAAAAGATAAAGGAAAAAGGAAATGGAATTGAAGTGCCATCTTTTGCCACTGCAACTATTTTCTCAGCTCGATGCTCATGAAATCCATCTTTGTCTAGGTTATTTTTTTTTATTATTTTAATCTTTCCTATAAAATAAAAATTGGAAAAAAATGTACCTGTACCTGGCTTGCTCCTTTGCCTTAACAAGGGCCTGGTTGATCATGCGGTCCCTCTCGTCCATGAAGCTTGTGTGAAGTTTTGCGACCTGCCTGCATGGAAAATGGAAGATTGTTCAGAGGCCAACACGAAACTGGAGAGACAGGGATATTATGCAGCATGGAGAAAGGCAGAATTCCCACATTTGGGAATTTGAGAGAGAGAGATCCCGTCTTCCCTCCATCACCCATTGGACAGCCACTTGTCTGAAGTGGTCTAGGGTCTCCAGCTTCAGCAGGGGGTTGGACTAAATAGAAGACCTCCAAGGTCCCTTCCAATTCTTTTCTTTCTTTCTTCCTTTCTTCCTTCCCTCCTTTCTTTCTCTTTCTTTTTCCTTCCTTCCTTCCTTCCTTCTTCCTTTCTTTCCTTCCTTTCTTTCCTTCCTTTCTCTTCTTCCTTCCTTCCTTTCTCTTTCTTCCTTCCTTCCTTTCCTTCCTTTCTCTTTCTCCTTCCTTTCTTTCCTTCCTTCCTCTTTCTTCTTCCTTTCTTTCCTTCCTTCTCCCAGAAAAGAAGTTTTTAAGGAAGAGATTGGACAACCATTTGTCTGAAGTGGTATACAGTCTCCAGCTTGAGCAGAGGGCTTGGGCTAGAAGACCTCCAAGGTCTCTTCCCACTCTGTTATTCTGTTTTTTGGTTTTTTAACTTTCCAGAGAAGGAGGGAAGGAGATGCATTCTCCACCCTCCTTTCTCCTGCCCTGGGCTGCTCTGTTCTCTCGTCAGATGCTTGCCCAGGCTGCGAATCTTCCTTCCTCCGTCTTCCAAGGTCATTCGCACACGTTATGCCAACCAAGAGTGCTGCGTGCTGGCAGATGGAAAAAGCTGGCTTGAGCGAGCACCGATTGCTGGTGTCAAGCACACACTCACCCAGCTGTTGGGGGTGACAATTAGAATCATTTGCAATGTTTTTTTTTTCCAGGGGGAGGGCATGCCAGCGGGCCGTTTCCCCCATCTTGTGGTTCACCAGGGTGCAAGATTTGATTCCATATGTTTCCTCCCACCTCCCTTTTAAGCACTCATCGCTTACTTCGGGCTTAAGTGGAGTGTTTAATTGCCCGAGATTTGATTAAAGGCCGTTCCTGATTAATCTTTCCCTGATCACAGCTGGCTAATGAGGCCAAGGATTAGAATAAAGAACCAGACAATGGGTAGTGACGGTTGGCAAGCTGCTGTGCCCGGGGAGGAGAAATTCAGCAAAGGAGGAGGGGAAGGTTGGGGAAGATGCTGGGTGGAACAAATGCTGACGGAGCCTATGAGAGCTTTGTGGACCTTTAAAAGAAGCTGATCTATGTCCCTCAAAAGCCATTTTCGTTTTTCATCCTAAATCAGGAGCTGTTCAATCTTCGCAGCTTGAAGACCTGTGGACTTCAACTCCCAGAGTTCTCCAGACAACAAGTCACATGTCGCCTTAATAATTCAGGGCAGGGGTGACCAATTTTAGAAGCGATCAGGAAGGAAGGAAGAAAGGAAGGAAGGAAGGAAGGAAGGAAGGAAGGAAGGAAGGAAGGAAGAAGGAGGAAGCGAAATAAAATTAAATGAAAATGATTACAGGAGAAGGAAATGGAAATGAAATCAGGAAAGCTAATGATGAGGAAAGTATGGGAACTGAAGGAGGAAGGAAGGAAATGAAAAGGATGAAGGAAAGAAAGAAATGATGAAGAAATGAAGAAGCAGGAAGAGGAAGGAAGGAAGGACAGAAATGAAACAGGAAGGGAAGGAGAAATGAACTGCGAAATTGATACAGGAAGGAAGGAAGAATGAAATGAACATGGAAGAAAGGAAGGAGGAAATAATCAATGAACAGGAAGAAGAAATGAATTGGAATGAACAGGAAGGAGTAAGGAAAGGATAGAAAGCAAACAGGAGGAAAGAAAGTGAAATTGAAGTGAACACGGAAGGAAGAGAAATGAAATGATCAAGGAAGGAAGGAAGGAAGATAGGAATGATGGAAACAAGGAAGGAAAGGAAGGAAGGGAAATTTTGAAATGAAAATTGGAACAGGAAAGGAAGATATGCGAATAAAAGGAAAGGAAGGAAATGAAACAAACAGGAAGGAAGAAATGAAATTGATATGGAACAGGAAGGAAGGAAGGAAGGAAGGAAGGAAGGAAGGAAGAACAATAGATTTATATCCCACTTCACAGTGCTTTACAGCCCTTTCTAAGGTGATTAAGGTCAGCTTATTGTCCTCAACAATCTGGCTCCTCATTTTACCCACCTCGGAAGGACAGAAGGCTGAGTCAACCTTGAGCCAATCAGGATCGAACTGCTGGCAGTGAGCAGTTAGCCTACAAGGAACCATACCTGTATGATATGAAGTGAACCAAGAGGCTCCCAGACATGATCAGCAAACAGTACATTACGATCCTCAGGTTGCGTTGGTGCCTCCTCTTCAACTCCTGGTCTGAATACCACTCTGGAGGCATTTGGTGGAATTCCTGCCAGTAGGCATTGTCCCTATAGGAGCCTGAATTTCTGGGGGGAGGAAGAGGGAAGAGAACATCATGGATAAGAAGGGGAGGGAAAGAGGACCTGAAGGTCATACAGAGGAAGGGTCTCCAACCTTGGTCACTTTTTAAGACTTGTGGACTTCAACTCCCAGAATTCCTCAGCCAGCAAAGCTTAGTTTTATACTATTCTATTTTTTTTCTATTCTATTCTATTCTATTCTATTCTATTCTATTCTTTCATTCTTCATTCTATTTTATTCTTTCTTAGTTTTCTTCTATTCTATTCTTTTTTCTATTCTATTCTTTTTTCTATTCTATTTTTTTTCTGTTCTTTCATTCTTAGTTTTATTCTATTCTTTTTTCTATTGTATTGTATTGTATTTTCTTCCGTTCCATTCCATTCCATTCCATTCCATTCCATTCTATTCTATTCTATTCTTTATTCTCTCATCTCCTCTCCTACTCATTTTACATATGAATGAGCCTTCAACCCCTATCCACTTTCATCCCCCCCTTTTTTTCCAGGGCTGTTGCAACTTCGACTGGCCACTAAACGAACGGTTGTAAGTCCAGGTCTCCCTGCCCTGCATTGACTTCCTGGTTTTACTTACGCTCCGGTTGCCTGGAAGCCCTTGGAATTAAAAGGGTCTTCAGCCGAACGTCTGTGGGCCTTCTGGTTCCTTGGCTGGTGATGGATGTGAAGATCACTGAAGGGGTCTCGGGCCGAGCCTCGGTGGGTTTTCTGGATGGTTTGCTGGGCATCGTAATCACGGCGGCTTTTCTCTTTGCTCAAGATGTTGTAGGCCTCGTTCAGCTTCACAAACTGGCCGTGCAGCTCTGGGTTGGTGGGGTTGCTGTCAGGATGGAGCTGCACATGGGAGGAAAAAAGTGGGCGGGAAAGGGAATCTTAAAACCTGTCATGCCCCTGTCGGAGTCTGAATCTGAGGAGGAAGATGAACAGCTGACAGGGAGTGGGAGTGTGGCTCCGCTGGCTGCGGAGGAAACTGGGGAAGGGCAAAGTCTGACTGGACAGAGCAGGGGGGAGGTAGAACAAGGGAGAGGCAGTTCAGAGGAAGACTCAGGCCCACTCCCTCTTCATCCTAGGGCACGCAGGGAGGAATGGAGAAGGGAGCAACATGGTTTGCATAGCTTACGGGGGAGGAAAGGGCCTTGATTCCCTTCATTAGCCACAGCTGGGAATGAGAGTTTATAAAAGAGATGCAAGCTGAGAGCGGCATCTGCTAGGAGCAAATGTGACTTTATCCTGTGTTGTCTTTGTTTATCTGTATTCCTGGCATGCGCCCAACCATGTTGAATTACTGCCATTCCTTCACATCTGGAATTCTTGCTCCTGCCCTGCCAAACTAATTACCTCATTTTGCCTTGATTGGACTTATAGTTACAGTTTTTGTTGAGCACGTTTTGGACTTGATTCTCTNGGGGGGGGGGGGGGTTTTCTCCAGCCCAGAAGGTAACCAGGACATTGGGGGCAAAGTTGGAGTTAATAAAGGGACTCCTATTGATTAACTGTGTTGCCTTTGTGCCATGCCCCAGGTCATCCTTGCAGAATAATCTCGCCGAATAAGAGTTGAAAGGGACCTTGGAGGTCTTCTAGTCCAACCCCCTGCTCCAGCAGGAGGCCCTGTACCATTTTGATTGATCGATCAATCAGAATAGAACTGGATCTATACCTGTAATAAATTTGTTTTCTTTTTGGGTTGTGCAGTTCACCGTCAGGAAGTGAGGGGAGACGAATGTCAACTAAAAAAATACTCCTTTGGTCTTTTTAGCTGCCAGAAAAAGGGAGTGGGGGAAAACAAGTCATTCCTTAAATGCCTAGATATCAACTCAGCAGCCGAAAGTTGTCAGAGCATAAGAAGGTTATTGGAGAGCATGATGGATAACTCTTGAAGATGGATGTGTCCCACTGGAGAAGTCACATCTGGGGTGGGGGTGGGGAGGAAGACCAGGGTCAAGGGGGAAATGTATGATGTAATTTAGTATCAGCTGTATCCAGCTGACACCAACATGGTGTCAGCTGGATACAGCTGACACCTTTTCTCTGAGATGTGGCTAGAGACTTTTGATTTGAATGAGGATGGAGTTTTTGGAGCCCTGACCCCAGGTAAGTGCTGAGCTTGATCGTGGTTGTAAGTTGAGGACTGCCTGTATTAGACTGCCCGGCAGTTAAAGGCCAGAGCAACAGGAAATTAGCATCCTTTTATTTTAAGTGAAAAATTGGCACGCCAATTTTAAACTTCCTTTATTTCTCTAGTCTATGCTTTCTTGCTGGTCTGTAGTTCCTGCTTTAGCAGAGCGATACTTTCTTTGCTGGGTGAAGAAATCTTGTTAATGGGTAGTGCTCAACTTATGACCACAAAGGAGCCCGAAATTTCTATTGCTAAGTGAGTGTCAAGTCATAAAATATTTCTCTGGTCTTTTAGAGTTGCCAACAAAAAGGGAGAGGGGAGCAGTGTGGCAGCTTGCAAAACTAAAAGTACATTCCATAAATAGTTTTTCAAAGATAGTAACTAGGTGACTGAAATTTCTGACTTGCAAAATTCTAACTGGAGAGCTTGATTGATGACTCTTGGCTATGGATGTATCCCATTGGAGAATATGAATTACGATACACCCAGAGGGGTGGGGGGAAACCAGGGTCAAGGGTGACAATGAATGATGTGTCTCAGAGTCGGCTACACTCAGGCAGTGCCAGACATATTAACTCCCAATAAATCTTCTTTAAGTTTTGGAAATTTGGTTCGAGACTCAAGATTTAAATGGGGTTGAGTGCCAGAATCCTGACAGTGAGACATTTGTGAATGGAGTTTTGCCCCATTTTACGACCTTCCTTGGCACAGTTGTTAAGGGAGTTGCTGCAGTTAAGTTTGTAGCATGGTTGTTAAGTAAATCTGGTTTTCCTGTGGCTTGTCCAAAGGTTGGAAAAGTAGGATCAAGCGACCTGAAACAGGGCTGCGACCATCATAAATATGAATCAACTGCCAAGCGTCTGAATTTTGATCACATCACCATGGGGGGATGCTGCAACGACCAGTAGTAAGTGTGAAAAACGATCATAAGTCCCTTTTTTGGTGCCGTGATAATTCATCAGCATGAAAAACAGCCACAAAATGGACTGTTGTAAGTCGAGGACTACCTGAAAAGAGAGACTGTGCTATCAAGAATGTGACCTTCAAAACGGGGGGCTTGGTTTGGGTTACGCCCCCTCCAACCCAAGTTTTGAGTTAAGGCAAAATAAACAGAATTGTTGTATGCAGGCCCTGTGTCTGTGGTAGTCCACGACTTACATCTGTTCTTTTAGCGATGGTTCAACATGATTAACAGCGCTGCGGGGAAAAAAGGATTTATTCTAATCCTATTTTGGGATTTTTTTAAAAACAACTTTTATTTTATATGTTAAACGTGCTTCTTTTCGGATGAACAGATTGCAAAGCTTGGCTGAGTTTCCAGTAAATGGCTGAATTGACTTGTTCGATTCTGGAGGGAACAATATTTACTTTATAAAAAGACTGGAACCCTTTGTAGAGGTTTTGCTGAGAATCAATAAAAGCGAACTGCTGATTTTGGGATTTATTGATGAAAGGGGCTTGTTGATAGGAAGAAAGGAACGGTGATATTCAGTAGGGGAGGGTAGAGATAGCAAATGCTGTGTGTCGTTGCTGTGGAGACGATTGGAAGTTGCTTTTTAGATATTATTTTATTTTTCTTATTCTCTACTCTTTTTTAAACCCTTTTATCATTTTTCTCTTTTGCTGTTTCTTCTATATTTCTGTAGTTTTGAAGGTAAGGCACCAAGTTCAAAAGTGGGAGACTGGGAGTTCTAGTCCCGCCAGAGATACGAAAGCCTGCTGGGTGACTTTGGGCCAATCACTAGGAAACAGGGAGTTCTAGCGTGTCTTACGCATGAAAGCTGATTGGGGGAATTTACATCAATCACCAGGAAATGGGGAGTTCTAGCATGCCTTACGCAAGAAAGCTAGATTGGGGGAATTTGTGTCAATCACCAGGAAATGGGGAGTTCTAGTCTCTCCTTAGGCAGGAAAGCCAATTGGNGAAAGCTAGATTGGGGGAATTTGTGTCAATCACCAGGAAATGGGGAGTTCTAGTCTCTCCTTAGGCAGGAAAGCCAATTGGGGGAATTTGCACCAATCACCAGGAAACTTGTGAGTTCTAGTCTTGCCTTAAGCATGAAAACCAACTGGGTGACTTTGGGCCAATGACCAGGAGACAGTGAGTTCTAGTCCCACTTTAGGCACGAAAGCCGGCTGGGTGACATTGACTCAGTTCCTCTCTCTCCGAGCCCAACCCACCTCACACAGTTGTTGTTGTGGGGAAAAGAGGAGGGAGACAGGCATGCTTGATATTTTTGCTGCCTTGAAGAAATAATACACCAGATCAAGTAAATGAGCTATTGAGGTGCATTCACAGAATCTGCTAAACTAAAACAAGTGAAAATGGAATCAACTCAATGCGCTGTTATGAACCCAGCAACGTGGTGAGTTTATGATTCAGTCTATTGTGCAAAGAGCATTGTGCGAACGTAGCCGTTCCGCTGAGTTTGTAATTCTGTCTACTCTGCCAAGCGTGTTTTGTGAACCCAGCAGCTGTGGCGAGTTTGCGATTCGGTGTATTGTGGGAGGCTTAGAAAAAATGGTAAATGGACAAACTGGCCTTTGTGTCTTATGCAGACACTAACACTGGAAGCTTGTTTCCCGAGCTGTGCCTTGCATCGAGGCAGTGTGAAACTCACAGAACAGCCCCACAGATTGTGCAATATTTAGCTCGTTCTTCCCCGATTGCCAACATTGTGCCTGACCCAAGAGAGAAATAATTCAGAATTCAGGCAAGAGAGAAACTGTGTGCCTCTCCTTGAGAGCTCAGAGTTAAAAATCAAGTTGGAGAGGGTGGGCCAAAAAGAGAGGTGGAAGAGGAGGAAGGGAAGAGAAGAAGAGGAGGAGAAGGGGAGGAGGAGGGGAGAAGAGAAGATGGAGAAAAGGAGGAGGAGGGGGAGGAGAGGAGATGAAGAAGAGAAAGAGGATGGGAGGAGGAGGCGAGAAGAGAAGAGGGAGAGAAGAAGAAGAAGAGGAAGATGAGAAGAGAAGAAGAGGAGAGAGGAGAAAGAAAAAGGAGAGGAGGAGGAGGAGGAAGAGAAGGGGAAGAAGAAGGGAATGAAAAACAAGACATATTTAAAAATTGGCTGGAAAAGTTTCATCACTAACCATCTGATCCAGTTTATTGCCTAAGAAATGATCCTTGATTAACTCAAAATCTTTCTACAAAGGGCCAAAAGAGAGATTTGAGTGGGCAGACTATCAACTCTTCTCTGGGAAGGCTTGGTGGCCCTTAGAGACCAGCGAATAGCAGCAAGGAATGGTGGCAAAGGTTTTGCTAGAAGAGATTCAACAAAAGCCCACGAGGAGTAAAAGTGGTTTATTCCACCAAGTTAACACCCACTGGTGCAGAGGTAGCATATTTTTAATTATTAAACTAATAAGCCAACCATCTTGCCTTTGGGAGTCTCTAGGTAGCTTACAACTGTTGTGGCTCGCCAGTGGCCAGTGGAGCTGGCAACAGACTCAGACAGTGAGGAGGTTGGGTAGGAATATGGGCCAGTCCTAGAGTCGGGGGCAGGTTCTGACGAGGACTCTGCATCGGAGGCAGGGATGGGGCCAGGGCCTTCTGACAGTTATCAGCTGCCTTCAGAGTTGGAGATCAGTGGGGCAGAAAAACAGCTGGAGCCTGTTCCCAGTGTGCTCATGCACAGAGCTGCCAGATGAAGGGAACAGCTACAGAACAAGGGCCCACTTGGCAGTAAAGCCACAGGTGGACGGTGAATGGCCCCTCCTCTAGAGTATAAAGGAGGAGCAAAAGGGGACTAGGACTTTGCAGGAAACAATTAGTTCATTCTGGCATGCTTGCCAAGTATTACGGTGTCTGAAAGATATAAGCCTGGCCCCTTTCTAAGCCTGATAAAGGTTTGTAATTGGGAACTATCTTGGAAGACTGTTGGCCAGGACGTTGTTAGAGAGGAAAATCATTGTAAATCAAATAAAAGGGATATATCGGGAGGAGGACCAACTTCGTGCTGCTGGGGAAGCCTAGGTCAGAACAACAAAAGGGTAAAAGACAACAACTATATAAAACAAAATATTAAGCAAGTAAACCACAGAATGAGATAAGAAATTTTGAGAGAGAACAGTGAGAATAATTCATCAGTGGATCAGCTTGCCTCCAGAAATTGTGTGTGCTCCATCACTGGAGGTTTTCAAGAAGAGACTGGACAGCCATTTGACTGAAATTATATACAGTAAGGGCTCCTGCTTGACCAGGGGTTGGACTAGAAGACCTTTGAGGTCCCTTCCAGCTGTGCTGTCTGTTCAAACCAACCAATGGCTGCAAGCCCATATAGATCTTCCTTGGGGGAAATTCACTGGTGTTCGTGGTTCAAGGCTGCCCTCTTCAGGAAAAAGCCAAAATTTGCAAACCGGCTTTCACAGAGCTTAACTAGGTTTTAGCTTGTTAAACTACGATTCGAGTTCTAGCCACTGGCCCCTGTTTGAGGGACTCATTTCACTCTGCATGGTAAGCTTTGTAGTTTCATCTGACATTTACAACACAGGTAGGAGAAGGAAAGCAGAATGCCGGGAAAACGCCCATCAGCTTTTGCATTGCTGTGCCCGGATATTTTGACACCATTACGGTCGTAAGTCAAGGATTACCTTATACCAGCTTCTGTTAATCTGGTCCTTTGGTCTTTAAACTGGCTTCAAAACTATCTTGTATTTATTAATTCATTTATTAATGACATTTGGCTCTGTCAACTCCCATCAAATAGGCCTGGGGTATTTTTAAAACACCAATTCGATCAATACCATCCCCAATTTAAACCAATCACGACAACCAATGCATAACAATAAAACCATATAGAACCTTATCCCATAGGCATCATGCATAAATAATATAAAGAGTCCTTTTAAAAGGTGGCTCAACTTTCCTTAGAAAGCAATCGGAGAGACCAACAGATGTACTTTGTGCATTGTGTAAAGTCTGCCTTAAATGGGCAGCTGCTCACAACCAAACTTATCCCAGTCTTCCAAAACAGGGGTCTCCAACCTTGGCAACTTTAAGCCAAGTGGACTTCAACTCCCAGAATTCCCTAGCCAGAAATTCTGGGAGTTGAAGTCCCCCAAGGAGTTGAAGTTCTGGGAGTTGAAGTCCGACCCCTGTTCCAAAGGAGGGCTCTCCTTCTTCCTTCCTCCCCTCCCCACCCCAAAATGGAAGCTTACCTGTTTTGATTTCCTAAAAAAGGCTTGTTTGATCTCCTTTGAAGTAGCATCTTGTTTGATCCCCAGAACTTCATAGTGGCTAACATTCCTAGCTGAAGACCTAGAAAGATGACACGGTTACTCTGCAGAAGATGACAGCGTAGAAACATTAGAGAAGGTGAATCTGGGCTTATTTCAAAGAGGGTTTTATTATTAAATCAAAATCAACTGTGATGTTGAAAAGTCTAGGACGGTGAGGCCTTGAACCATGTCGTATGGCTGTGGTTTTATCATTATTATCCTACTTGTCTTTTTTACTACTCTCTCTTATTGGTTTTCTTCTTATGATTATTACTACTTTGCATGTGCACTGAGAGCCTCTGTACCGGAGACAAATTCCTTGTGGGTCTTGGGCAGTTCGAATCTCACCAAGCTCAAGGTTGACTCAGCCTTCCGTCCATCCAAGGTCGGTAAAATGAGGAGCCAGATTGTTGGGGGCAAAAGGCTGACTCTGTAAACTGCTTAGAGAGGGCTGGAAAGCACTATGAAGCGGTATATAAGTCTAAGTGCTATTGCTAGTCCTCCCTCCCTCCCTCCCTCCTTTCCTTCCTTCCTTCTCAATAGTTAGAATGCAGTATTGCAGGCTAACTCTGCCCATTGCCAGCAGTTTGATCCTAATCAGCTCAAGGTTGACTCAGCCTTCCATCCTTCCAAAGTCTGTAAAATGAGGACCCGGATTGTTGGGGGCAAGACACTAACTCTGTAAATTGCTTAGAGAGGGCTGTAAAGCACTGTGAAGTGGTATGTAAGTTTAAATGCTCTTGCTCTTGCTAGTCCCTCTGATTTGAATATATAGGCAGCCCTAGGCTTACAATCACAATTGAGCCTAAGATTGCCACTCTAATCAAGGCAGTGGTTAAGTGTGAGCCATGCCCCATTTTACAATATTTTTTGGCCAGTTGTTAAGTGAAATACTTAACATGAATCATGTAGCCGTTAAGGAGATCAAGGCTTTTCCCATTGACTTTGCTTAGATGCTGACTAGGAAGGTCACAAATGGTGATCCTATGACCCCGGGATAGCGAAACTGTCATAAGTACATGTCAATTGCCAAGTGCCTGAATTTTGAGCATGTAAAATTGTGGGGATGCTGTAATGGTTTTAAATGTGAGAATTGATTGAAAGTCACTTTTTTTCAATACCTTCAAACAGTCATTAAGCCCTGGTGGCACAGTTAGGATGTAACCCTGGTGGTTAGAACGTAGTAACTGCAGACTAATTCTGCCCGCAACCAGGAGTTCAATCCTGATCAGCTCAAAGTTGACTTGTACGTTTGGTTTGGAAGTTGAGAACTACCTGTATAGGAAAGATTTACAGATCTGTACTTACACCTATTACAAGTACACATTATTTTTATCACTTGATTTTTATCATAAGTATATATACATGATAAGATAAAAAAACTAGTAATAAAATAATGTGTACTTGTAATTAGTGTAAGTGCTGATGTGTAAATCTCTTTTTGTAATCTCCACTTATAAACGGTCTCACATGTATCTGGCATTTATTTAACCAACCTCTTCTCTACTCTCTTTTCCCCACCTCCCTTCAATTTAAATTCCCACATCAGTTGAGCAACTCCACTACCTCTGATGAAGTGAGATGTGGCTTATACCAAAGCTTATACCTCTTAATATAATTTGTGTGTCAGAAAAGGTGCTCTCCCTCCAGAGTCTTATCAGTTCAAGTGCCTGAATTAATTATGGTAATTAATTAATTTTATTTATTTATTAGATTTATATTGCCACCTATTTGCCCATGGTGACTCAAGGCAGTTTACAAGGTATAAAACCACATTTAAAACAGTAAAACTAGTAAGAAGAATCAAATCAATTAATATAATAAAAAAAATCACCTCACCACCTCCCACCCCCAGCAACAGCAGAACACACAAGCCATTCAACGGGCTCCATCCCGCTCTGGGTCCCCCAGGCCTGCTGGCAGAACCAGGTTTTCAGCGCCTTCCAGAAGAGAATTAGAGACGGGGCCAATTTAATCTCTGGGGGGATGATGTTCCAGAGAGGGGGCCACCACGGAGAAGGCCCTTTTTCTGGGTCCCGCCAGGTGTATCTCCCTCAGGGATGGGACCTGCAGCATTCCCTACCTTCCCATTCTGATGGGTCGGGTAGATGTAACCGGCAAGAGATGGTTATCCCTAAGATAAGCTGGTCCCAAGCCATGAAGGGCTTTAAAGGCAACAACCAGCACCTTGAATTGCACCCGGAAGCAAATCGGCAACCAATGCAGCTCGGGCAGGAGAAGTGAAGCATGTGCACACCAGGGTCTGCACAAAACCATGTGGGCCGCTGCATTTTGCACCAGTTGGAGCTTCTGGATGCCCTTCAAGGTCAGCCCCATGTAGAGCATGTTGCAATAATCAAGACTAGGGCATGAGTGATTGTGAGTAGGGACTGATGGTTCAGGAAAGGGCGTAACTGGTGTACAACCCACAGTTGCGCAAAGGCCCTCCTGGCCACGACTGCCACCTGCTCTTCGAGGAGTTGTGAGTCCATGAAAACCCCTACATTACACACAGGGTCTGTTTGGGGTAGTGCCACCCCATCTAAGACAAAAGGTGGCAATTCTCTCTGAGCCAACGAACCCCAAACCCAGAACCACTCGGTCTTGCAAGGGTTTAGTTTCAACTCTTTTGCAAGAAAGAGACTCACCAACTGTAAATTGTGGAAGTAAAAGGCAAATGCCGGGAATTTTGGCAAAGTTGGCAACAACGGCAAAGGAAATAAAGATTAGCCAAGGCCATTTCTTGAAATCCCTTCTCCTGATTTCATCCTGACAAATGGAAGGAGGAAAGACAGGGGGAGTCATTACAATGTAAGTCAGAGTTTATACACAGTATTTACAGTGCTGGTGGTTTTTGAAGGGGGGGGTCAGTATAGTACAGGTAGTCCTCATAATTGCAATGGAGCCCCAAATTTCTGTTACTAAGTGAGACAATTGTTAAGTTTTGCCCCATTTTACGGTTTCACTTGCTGCAGCTGTTAAAAAGCAAATTACTACAATTATTAAGTTGTTAAGGGAGTCTGGTTCATTTTGCTCGTCAGAAGGTCGCGAAAGAGGAGCATGTCTGGATTTGACGCTCTGGCGGTCGTGGCCACACACTGCAACTGTCATATGTATGAGTCAGCTGCTTAGTGTCCGAAATTTTGATCACTTGACCATAGGGATACTGCAACGGTCACAAAAACGGCCATAGGTCACTTTTCTCAGTGTTGTGACTAAACGAATGGTTGTAATGGACTACCTCTAAGAGGATACAAACAAAGACCCCAATTAAAGGAAGAAGGGCTCAGAGCGAATTTCCCCAGCCATCCAAGCAAAATCAAGGGCACAACAATGTCTCCTTTGCAATTTGTCGTGCATTAAAGATGGATGAGTTATTAGTTCATGAATTGAGTGGCCTTTGACTGCAATAAACCGAGATAGAGCCAATAAATAATTGTGATGACAGTAAGCTAGGTGACTACAACTCCCATTGCTCCCCTGAAGCAGCCGAGCCAAGAATCCGCCTTAGTGGGAAGAAGCAAAGGGATTAACCATCGGAGGGACGGAACTTTAAGAAGCCTGCCTGATATTTCCGGGGGGGGGAGAAATATAGGAAGGACCTAAGCCACCTTGGGAATCCGGAAGTGTAGCGGAGGGAAAATTCAGAACAATCCGAAGAGAAAACCGGAGAAACGGGTCAAGGGGCGTTTTGAAACTGCTCGTCCTTTTTAAAAAACAAACCAAAACAAACCTAAACCGCAGCTACTCCCAACTGCCGGAACAAACGTGGGAAGGTGACTGCGGTGGGGCGCAAAAAAAGAGGGACGGGCAATGACGGGGGACACGGCGGTTACCATAGAAACTCACCAACGGGTGCGTCTACTTCGGCCGCCATTTTGTTCTCCCTGCCGCGAGCCCCGAAGGGGAGGAGGGAGGAAGGGAAGGAGGGAAAAGAGTGACATCCGGGTATTCTCGTAGGATTCCAGTCCTTGCCTCCAAAGGGGCTAGTCCTACAAGTCCCAGAATTCCTTGCCGAAGATATTGAGGGGGCATTTTTGAGAGCGTAGATGTAGGCACTTTGGGATAGAGGTCCAGTTTGTTATCTTTTTTTTTCCCCCTAAAGTTCTAATTAGGACGTAGATACCAAACAGGTATATCTTTCCCTCATGGTTTGGTGAAAAGTTGGAGTGAGTCAAGTGTTATGCACACACACACGTCATACAGTGTGTTAAATGAAAAGCTAGACTGGTGTTTCTCTTCTCGCCCTTAGCAACTCCCACAATTTCCCATTAGCCTGCTGAAAGGGTGTGGATTACAAGTCCCAGAATTCCCTAGCTAGGTTGCCTTAAAGGGTGGACTACAAGTCCCAGAACTTCCCAACCAGCATGGTTTAAAATGTGGACTACAACTCCCAGAATTCCCTGGCTAGAAGTAGACACATCTGAAAGGTTGAGAAACACTTCAAGCATGTCAAACTTGGTGGTCTCAGGACCTCTTTACATTCTTAAAAATTATGGAGGATCCCCAAAGAGCCTATATTTATAAATAAATATAAGTTCAATTTATAAGGTTTTGCCGAGAAATTTAAATATATATTTTTTACTTCATGAAACCCTTGAAATGAGCTTGGGAAGCTGGTCAGCTTGAGAACAATTGCATTAGACCACATCAAGTTTTATGGATGCCTTTTATGCACACACATGCATATAAATTGTATTTCAGGTGAAAGGTAGACCAAGTCCAGTTTTATATACAACCATGTTCTCACACATATTTTATATATTTAGATGTAATAGGTAAAAAAAAATAAAGAATGTCTCATTTATGCACAATATACACGCACTGAAATTCTAAATGATGAGATTTTATAGATGCATGCAAACAAATTTTAGACAAAATATCAAGTTTACACACACACAACATACATTAGATTTAGATTGTCAGGTATTTTATGTTTGTTTATGGAGGGATATATATTTGTGTATGTGAATGCTAATTTAAAGGGATGTGTGCATATGCTTAGCTCCTTTTCTTGCCTATTTGCAGATCTGAGAAGGCTGAGTGATTTTCTACACCCCCAGATAGTCCTGACATCATGATTGTAGGTCAAACTTTAAAGCAGAAGATTGGGAGCTAAGCAACAATGGGCAGCTGGGGTCTATCAAATGCACAATTGTCCCCCCTCCTCCAGACACCGAGGGCTCTCCCTTTTTGCCAAAAGCCAAAGATGCCCAGAGCCAAATCTCAACTGCTGAATCGAGCCTCAGTGAATGACTTCGCTTTATTCAAAAGGGTTTCCCCTCCAAAAAAAAATTAAATTGAAAGATACCAACTCCAAAGGTTGAAAGGCAAGGGAACAGCTGGCTGTAGGATCACTTGCCAGGCCTGTGGGTCTTGATTTGAGAAAGAGATTACAGATGCTTTTCCAAAGTTGCCAGGCAAAAGGGGTCATATTCGATCAGCCGTGAAATACGGGAAGGGTGTCAGCAGCCTCCCAGTGAAAACCAGCCAGGAAGCCCAACCAACAAAACACACTTTTGTCAAAGGTGCAACACTGACGTCTCCCTTTCACTGGGAAGAAGAAAGAATGGACCTTCTATTTTATTTTATTTTATTTTTGAATGGGATGGTGGTGTTCCTCCCACAAAGGGCCCAGTCAGGACAACTTAGGAAAACCAGTGTCAAAAGAGAAGTATGTTGTTGCCAAAGAGAAATGCCAAATTTTTCTGTGCAAAGATAAAAACTGCAGCGGAAATGAATGCTCCAGGCTCCAAGCTGACCTTACATCAGGGGATTTTGAATCCTTGGAAATGAGAAATCAGTTTGTTAAAAAGCAAACAAACAAACTTATTTTATTGGTATCAGGGTTGGGCAAGAAATAACTGAGCTATCAAATTTTAATCTGTATAACAAAGCAGTTCTCAAATGCTTTGGTCCTCCTGTGTTCCATGGTGGCTTTGTGAAGAATAAATTTTAAAAGCCTGCCAATTTTTAAAGCAGAATTAAATCTTGCTCCTGTTTTATCTGTCTGACTTTGCAGCTGGTTTAAAGAGAAAACAGAGAGCCAAAATAGAATGTGTTTTTACCAGCTCTCGCCCTTTGCCTGTGCAAACCCAATTCAAGTTTTTTTTTTCTAAAAAAAATGTAACTCAATAACGGACAATATTTGTAGCTCAGGGTTAAAATAAGGAGTTCCAAGGTGTTCTCTGATTTTGGATATTTTCTTGCAGATGTTTCATCGGGGTAACATCCTCAGTGCTGGAAGAGGCATCTGCAGCAAACCCCTCTCCCTTCTAGCACTGATGATGTAATCTAACTGGATCATGAAACATCTGCAAGAAAACAACCAAGTTTAGAGGGCACCAGGGACCCCTCAAATTGCAACCCCTCTCCAAGTTGCCCTTTACGTCTGCCTGTTTGTCTGACAATCCTTCTTCTAGCATCTGATTTTGACATCTTGTATGAAAAGTATGAAAAGTCACACTCTTAAATCAGGGATGTTTTTGTTAGTTATAGGACCTTGGTGAATGCCCAGCCGTGCCATCCTTTGGAGCCGATTCATCGTGGACTTATCCTTTGTCAGATTGCTGTTGCAAGATGGATATGCCACAACGTGAGGCTTTTCCTAATACTTAATAATTCATTAAACATAATATCTGAGTTAAGCATAGATAGTAAGCCAAAATCCCCAATCTTATTTTAGTCTGTCCTGTATTGTGTGAACATGTGCTAAATCAGGGGTCTTTCAAACTTGACAGCTTTAAGACTTGTGGACTTCAACTCCCAGAATTCCTCCTACAATTATGTTAGCTCAGGAATTCTGAGAGTTGAAGTCCACAAGACTTAAACTTGCCAAGTTTGAAGACCCTTGTACTAAATAATAAAGTCTATGCCAGCCAAAACAGAACCATGGTTACCTAACCTAGCCAATTCGAAAGCTGCCTGACTTTTAGGAAAAGCAAACCAACTTTATGCCAGTACAGGAGGTACATCTCAACTTACAACCACAATTGGGCCCAACATTCCTATTGTTAAGTGAGACCATTGTTAAGTGAGTTTTGCCCCTTTTTACGGCCTTCCTTGCCACAGCTGATGTGAATCATTCCAGTTATTAACTCCATAACCCGGTTGTTAGGTGAATCTGGCTTCCCCGTGGAGGTTGCTTTTCAGAACGTCTCAAAAGGGAATCACATGACCCTGGGACACTGCAACCGTCATAAATATGAGTCAGTTACCAAATGTACAAATTTTGATCAAGTGACCATGGAGATGCTTGGAAATGTTGTAACTATGAAAAAGGGTCCTAAGTCACTTTTTTTCAGTGCCATTGTAACTTTGAACAGTCACTAAGCGAGGTGTTGTAAGTCGAGGACTGTCTGTGTCTGGTTAACAACAGTTTTGACAAAGAAATTAATTAGCAATCTCCAGAGATGCTAAATCACAATTGCTGGTTTCAATTCTATTTAAAAATAAATAAATAAGCAGGAGAAACAAGAGATGATAGAAGTTGGTCACACTGGTTTGGACTTCAGTCTAACAAGAGTCTTTTTCATTCCTCCAGTTTGTATTAGCCCCCACTCCCAAATCTTCCCACTGAGATTAACATTCATTAGTGCCCATTACAAATCAGATTATACGGCATCCCGTGTTCGCGCGTGTGCAAATCTCTCCTGAATGGAGCTATTGCCAGAGAGGCATATCAGGTGTTTGGTACCCCTGAAAAAAAAAAAAAAACTACATGCATTTTAACACCTAACAAATAGTCATAATCCTCTCTTAACTCCTGAATTTTAGGATTCATGGCACTAGTTGCTATGCCACCTCAGTTTTAAGACCTCTTAATCTTGGAAGTCGTCCTCTTGAATCAGTCATGCAAGAGGGAATTTAAGAAAAGTGATATTTAGAGAAAGGATCTTGCAATTCTGGGAGTTGAAGTCCCTCCATTTCTTCCAAAGGAGCTTAGCTTGTCCTCTCCATTCTTCCCGGTCTGCAGTACAGGTGTTCCTTGACTTACAGCAATTCCTTTAGTGACCGTTCGAAACTATGTTACTGACTTTAATAACTAGAGTGATTCACTTCACAACTGAGGCAAGGAAAAAAAAGTGACTTACGACCCATTTTCCATGCTTATGACCGCCGTGGCATTCCCCATGGGTCATGTGATCAAAATTCAGACGCTTGGTTTGTATTTATGACGGTTGCACCGGATCCCCTTTTGCGACCTAACCAGCGAAGTCAACAGGGAAGCCAAGAGTCACTTAAACAACTGGGTTGGTTACTAACTGAACCACCACACTGATTCACTTAGCAACTGTAGCAAGGAAAGTTGTAAAATGAGGCCAACCTCACTTTAACAAATCTCTTGTTTAGCAACAAAAATGTTGGGCTCCCTTGAGGTCGTAAGTCGAGGGTTAATAAAAGAAAAAAAATAGGAGAGGCATATTTACAGTACCATATGGAGCATTGTGAACCAGATGGGTGGGAAATTATTTCATATATGTTCAAACTAATAAAGAGCGAGAAAATTCCTCTGGGGTTTTGCTTGCAAAGAATCCCTTCCTTAATTGCTTTTGACATTTTCATCTGTCTTCTTTTTAGCACTGGCATGAGCCTAACTAGATTCAGTGGTCTGTGTCTTCCCGATTAAAAACCCAAATAAATGTTTTCAGCACGTCTTCTATGCTCACTTTAAACTGTGATATAACAGTGTCTTCCCCCCGCTGTCTGGCTTCCAACCGCAGGTAGTCCTTGACTCACAACACTTCATTTCGTGATTGTTCAAAGCAGGGGTGGGATTCTCCCTGGTCAGACAGTTCTGTAGAACTAGTTGTGACAATTCTGCGCAATTCAGAGAACTGGCAAATCACGCCACTAGCTGGACCTGCCCCGCCTACTCACTCCTTACCTGGCATGCACGCCATCAAACTTGCCTGCGTACGTTGCTATTTTTCCTGTGTCGCTGTGCTGAGGGATAGATTTTAGATAGAAAACAGGAAATAGTTGGATTTCTTGCTTTCTAGCTAATCTAAAAGCAGAGCTGAACCTTCCTTTGGACTGAAGCTTCTATTTTTCAGTGCAGACTNCCTTCCTTTGGACTGAAGCTTCTATTTTTCAGTGCAGACTCAGGTAGCAGATTGCAGAAAGGTAGATCTCTGAGTGAATCTGTGATTTTGTGAGCAATTCAATCTGCCTGCCTGCTTTTGGGTAAAAGTTGCTCTTTTTTTAATAAAAAAATCAATATTTACATAAATATTTATAGTATTTACATACAAGCCACACTCAGCCAGTCACATGACCACCAAGCCACACTCACAAATTAGACCACGCCCACAGAACTGGTTGTTAATATTTGAATCCCACCTCTGGTTCAAGGTCACGATGGCTCTGAAAAAAGGGAATTATGACCGTTTTTCGGACTTTAAACCATTATAAAACCCTGTGGTCACATGATCAAAATTCAGACTTTTGGCAACCGACTCACATCTATGATGGTTGCAGTGTCCCTGGGTCCTTTGAACCCCTTTTGTGACTTCACTCTGTTGCTAATTGAGACATTTATTAAGTCAATTTTGCTCCACTTCATTTTTCTTACTACAGTTGTTAAGGGAACAACTGCAAGTGTTAAGTTAGTCACACGGTTCTTAAGCAAATCTGGCTTCTGCACTGCCTTTATCAGAAGGTTGCAAAAGGGGACACTGCAACCGTTATAAATATGAGTTAGTTGCCAAGCATCTAAATGTTGATCATGTGACTGTGGGTTTTTGTGACGGTTTAAAGTGCAAAAAACGGTCATAATTCCCATTTTTTCAGTGCTGTTGTAACTTCAAATGGTCATTAAATAAACTGTTGTAAGTCAAGGACTACAGCTACGAAGATGCTGCCCTGTTTTTATTTTTTGGTCAATAAGCATTTATTAGAAAAAATAAATCTAGGGGGCGAAAATATTAAAAAATGATGAGTTATTCAATGAACAATCCTTCAGCAAAGCTGCAGTGAGGCGGCTGCTCACTCTGCAGAAAATTATGTCAATTAAATTGCAATGATGGCATTCTGGGTTGAAGGAGCAGCGAATTCGCTCCGTAATTAAATTGAAGCCTTATAATCTCATCCATCTCCGCTTGAGGGCTTGATGTCCTGTTTGGATTTATAGCCTCTGCAATCAAATCCCAAAAAGCTTAATATCAGACATGGTGAGCCGAGGTGGTAGACAGAATGAAGAAGTAGCATGTAGCCTCAATCTTTTTATTTCTTTGTCCTCCCTGTCAAATGTCCCTGCTTTTTCCATCCTCCCAAAAATTGGTTTATTTTTTCACGTTCCAGATGAGCGATGCCAACTTCTTTCCAGCCTCTGCAGCTCATCCTATAACTGCAGATATTCCCAACCCTAACTTTTGTTTCTAACTTGTAAAAATAAGATGATTCTGTCGCAATTAAGCTGCCACATTTTCAAATACTTGATCCTGAAGACTTTGCTTCTAAACACAACTGCGACAGATATAGAAGTCCTGCCTTCTTTTAGGTCTCACCACCCCAACTGGAGGGAAGCAGATCAAGATTTAATTTTCTGAACAGTTGGCAGCCCTGATTTAAATTTCTCCTTCTCTTAACCTCCTGGGGTTTTCCTTTTTCATATCAACCATGTGGCCCTTCGGGATGCACGAAAAGCAGCAAAATCTGCAAAATACATATTGCTCCGGCTTCGTATCAAGTCTGACAGGTGAGGAATTTCCAATGCTAGCACATCTGGAACACAATGCACTCTGTCCAGCTGTGATGATCATTGCAATTTAACCATAGATAGTTTGACAGGTTGGGTATCCTCATGTGCAAAAAATGGAGTCTGTGAGCTTCAACCAAAGAGGCTAAATTCACACTTTTTTGAGTAGGGAGGAATCAAGGAGAGAAGCAACTTAGAACTAAGGAGAAATTTCCTGATAGTGAGAACAGTTGCCTCCAGAAGTTGTGAATGCTCCAACACTGGAAGTTTTTAAAAAAGATGTTGGATAACCATTTGTCTGAAGTGATGTAGGGTTTCCTGCCTAGGCCGGGGGTTGGACTAGAAGTCCTCCAAGATCCCTTCCAACTCTGTTATTCTATTCTATTCGCACACCCACGGCTGCTAGGCAGGTCTAGGAAAAAAAATTAATACTTGACTTAACAAGAGTTCATTCGTTGACTGTTTAAGATTAGTTATAATGGCACTGAGGAAAATGACTTATGACAGTCTTTCACACTTATGGCCATTGCAACATCTTTCGTGGTCACGTGGCCAAAATTCAGACATTGGCAACTGACGATTGTTTTGTGACCTTCTGACAAGCAAAGCCAATGGGGAAGTCAGATTCACTTAACAACTGGATTACTAACTTCACAGCTGCAGCGATTCACAACTGTGTCAAGAAAGGTCGTAAAATGAGGCAGAACTGTCTTGCTTAGCCACCAATAAGTTGTGGTCGTAAGTTGAGGATTAATTGCAAAAGAAAGGCAAGGAGAAAAGAGACTGGAATTTCTTCTTTTGCAAAAGGAATTTTCATTCTTGATCCCTCAGTCCTGAGCATCCTTTGTGATTGTTCAAGAGAGGCTGGCAATAGGATAATGGGACCTCCAATACTATACATAGTAATCAGTGGTGGGATTCAAATGTGTTACTACCAGTTCTGTCAGCGTGGCTTGGTGGCCGTGGCAGGGGAATGATACTACAAAATCCCATTCCCTCCCCACCCCACTGACCTGCTTTCCAGCTCCATTCTCCTGTGCAGGGCAACCAAAGAAGACCCAGCCAATCAGCTGGGACTCGGGAGGCAGATAATAGTTATGGGGGCGGGGCCAACCAGAAGTGGGATTTTTCGGTTGTCCAAACTATTCAAAATTTCCACTACCGGTTCTCAAGAACCAGTCAGAACCAGCTGAATACCACCTCAGGTAGTAATTCCATCACAAATTGGTAGTTTCAGGACGCTGAAGAGTGAGAAAATGAAGTGGCTGGCTGGGGAATTCTGGGAGTTGAAGTCCAGAGGGCCTAAAGTTGCTAAGGTTGAAAAACATCGCTGTAGTAGGTACATGCTGGGAACCCCAAAAACCAAAGGAAATGCTGGACATTTCGCCTTTCTCTTTTTTCAGGTGAACAAAGCAGGCAGAGGATGGACCCAGATATCTCCTTAATGTTCAAATGCCCGGCTTTTGGGGGTATCCCCGAATCTCACGTCCGAGTAGAACTTTCCCCCCTCTACGACCGGCACTCGCTGCCCGCGGATCAGGCCCAAATCGACAGTGTCTGGGCAGCCCGTTGCCGGCAGAACCCATGGCTTTTCGACGGGGCCAAATTTCGCCTCCACTCCGTCAAGCTGGATGGGAGCATTTTGACTTTCCACCTGGGACTCACCAGCTATAAGGACTTTGTGGGCACCAACTTGGCAGAGACAGCCAGGCAGCTGCAGGAACAGGGGCACAAGGACTTTGGGAACAGCCAAGCCTACCTCGCCGAACCCCTGGGTGTGGGCGCCGTGTTGCACACAGCAGACGACAACCTGATCTTCTTGCGACGCAGCCTGTGCGTGGGGGAAGCCCCAGGAAAGATCGACGTTCCTGGGGGGCACCCGGAGCCTCAGGTTGGTGTCTTTATCTGCTTTTGGGGCAGTGGAGGGAATCCCCCCCCATCTTATAAATACAGACAGGTAGTCCTTGAATTACGACCAGCATGGAGCACAGAATTTTGGTTGTCAGTTGTTGCAGTTGAGCTTGATTAAATTTTGCAGCCCTTTTTATGATATCAAGCAAATCACCAAGGTTGAGATCACGTCATTATTAAGCAAAGCGCCTGGTCATTAAATGAGTCCAGCATACCCAATGGACTTGTTTCCTGATGGAAAACAGCATAAAGTCATGGGGATGCCATGAATGTGCACCAGGGGTCAAGTGTGTGAGCACATGACTGCGGGGTGTTGTGCATGCCCAGGAATCATAACTTTGACGACGGGTGATAAATAACTTTTTTTTTAAAGTCCACCATAACTCTGAATGGTTGAAAAGCAACCCTTCGTACGTCAAGGACTCCCTGTATTATACAGGGAGTCCTCCACTTACTACCACAAATTTTTGAGCCCAAAATTTCTATGGTTCAGTGAGGCATTTATTAAGCTAAGTTTGCCCCATTTTATGGCCTTTCTTGCTCTGGTTGTTAAGCGAATAACTGCAGTTGATAAAGGAGGAACCCGGTTGTTAAGCGAGACTGGCTCCCCTGTTGACTTTGATTGTCAGAAGGTTGCAAAAGTGGATGTCATGACTCATACGGTCATAAATATGAGCCAGTTGCCAAGCCTCTGATGACGGGGATGCTGCAAAGATCGTAACTGTGAAAAACAGTCCTCAGTGCCGTTGTAACTTTGAACGGCTGCTAAATTAACTGTTGTAAGGTGAGGATTCCCTGTGCCTCCTCACTCCTATTAAGCTACACTGGGCTGTAATTCTTTTGGAAAATTACAGCTCTGCATGATAATTCTCTCCCAATTTATTGACGTTGCTGATGGATCCTGTTTGTAGCTCTGACTGCGCCTCTTGAGCAGGCCAATTTGCTGCTATTTGCCTTTCCTTTGTAGGCTGTGTTGGGCAATGATGCTTCGGTGGGATCCTTGATTCGACACCAGGATCTCCCGCCGGATCTGGTGGTCGGGGAACTGTTCTCTTCCGTGCTTCGTGAGATCCAGGATGAGGTGAGAGGCTGGAGGACGAGAAGGAGGCATGGTGCTGAGCTGGGTCTCCTTCAGCTGCTTCCTGAACCGCCTTTTTACCTGTTTCCAGGTGAACCTTCAGCCAGAGACTCTCAGCAGGCCTCTTTTGCTTGGCATCGTTCGGAATGAAACCACGGCAGGACGGTGCAGCGCCGAATTCTATGTCAGGTAATGCTTGAGGAAGCAGGAATACAGGCAGCCCTCAACTTACAACCGCAATTGGGCCCCAGATTTCAGTCACTAAATGAGACATTTGTTAAGCAGGCTTTGCCCCATTTTACGACCTTTCTTGCTAACATTGTTAAGGGAATCATTGCAGTTGTTGAGTTAGTAACGTGACACTGGTTACCTCATTGACACTGCTTGTCAGAAGGTCATAAAACTTAAAACCCTGCGACTTAGAGAGCTACACTTAGAATAACTTTATTGTCACTTTGAATGTACCTGCATACATTAAAATGAAATTTTGTTGCATACAGCTCTCAAATGGTCACCACCTCCAATATACACTACATAAAAATGAAATAAACAAATACAAAATTATGCATACAGTATACCCACATATATTTATTTATGCATATCTATCTATCTATC
>BHFT01021082.1:76284-96451 GCA_004320025.1 Laticauda laticaudata
AGTGGCAATGTTACATCTTTAAACGGATTAACAGAGATGGAAGGGACCTTGGAGGTCATCTAGTCCACCCCTCACCACCCCACCCAAGCAGGAGACCCTGCATCATTTCTGACAGATGGCAGTCCAGTCTCTTCTTGAAAGCCTCAAGTGATGAAGCTCCCACAACTTCCAAAGGCAACTTCTGATTGTTTTCACTGTCAAGAATTTTTTCTTTATTTCCAGGTTGAATCTCTCCTCGATCAGTTTCCATCCATTATTCCTTGTCTGGCATTCAGATGCCTTGGAAAATAATTTGACCCCCTCCTCCTCGCTGGGGCAGCCTCTCAAGTATAGGAAGACTGCTATCCTGTCATCCCCTCACCCTTCTTTTCACTAGATTAGCCATGCCCAGTTCCTGCAACCGTTTGTTCGTTTGCTCAGTGAACAGTTTTAAGTCAAGGACTGTCTGTGTTTCTGAATTAAGCTCTGTTTCGTGCAGCATTTCTAAGCCTGCTGGCTGGAATACCCCTCCCCTGAAGCCCCCTGGGAACAACAAGCCAACCTAGCTGGAGAATATCCAGGCTGCAGACTTAGCGAGAGGAGCGCAAGATGCTATGGAGAAAATAAAAAACTACAACTCCCAGAAGCCCATGCAGCCCCAACAGATCAGCTGACTCACAGGTTTTTTTTTTCTTCCACACTCTGCATTGGAGAGGTTTCAGGTTGTTGGCACCAAAACAGCAACAACCTCTTCCCCCTTCTCCCAGACAGCAAGACCAGGACGAAGTCACAAAGGGCACGTTCTAGAAATTAAACCCCCACTGATCGTCAGGGAGAGAAAAATAATAATCATAATAATCATTGCAGTATCTACTGTCCAGGTAGATTTCGTAGGGGTAAAACACATGGCTGCAGCAGGATCAAGCGGTGGCGAGGAAGTTTTGCAAAACTCTGCAAGAAGAGAGCAGAAGCGAAGAAGCGGCAGAAGATCCAGAGATCAGGTCAGAGAGATTCCCTTTCTGAGTCCACCCACCTTCCTTCCTTCCTTCCTTCCTTCCTTCCTTCCTTCCTTCCTCATATAAGGAAGAATCTCCACGAAAGATTTCCCTTTGCTCCACAAAACATCCTGCTCACAAGTTTGTATGTTGGTGTTGGGTTTCCTCCTGCCTAAGCAGAAGGGGTTGGACTAGAAGACCTCTATGGTCCCTTCCAACTCTGCTATTCTATCATTCTATCTTCCAGTCCTCGACCTTATGGCCACAATGGAGCCCAACATTTCAGTTCTTAAGCGGGACGTTGATTAAGCAACTATGCCCCCATTTTACGACTGTTCTTTGCCACAAAAGTTCTTACGTTAGTCACACGGTAGTTAAGCGAATCCAGTTCCCCTTGTTGACTTTGCTGGTCAGAAGTTCACAAAAGGAGATCAGGTGAACTTGGGACACATGACAGCGGTCATAAGTATGAGCCATTTGCCAAGCAGCCGAATCCTGATCACATGTCATAAGTGTGAAAACTGTCCCTCCGTCCCTTTTTTCAGCGCCGTTGTAACTCTGAGCTGTCACTAAACAAACTCTTGTAAGTCAAGGACTGCCTGTACACGCCAGTATTTTGATCATGGGAAGGTGGGGAATGTCGCAACGGTTGTAAGTTAGAGGACTGATCGTAAGTCCCTTCTTTCACAGGGCTGTTATAATTTGGAACAGTCCCTAAGTGAACGGTTGTAAACCAAGCACCGTCTTGCAGGTCAGGTCTTCTCCTTCTGCCCTTCTCCAGGATTTTTTGCTATTTTTCCCTTTCTTCTTGCCATCCTGAGTTTCTCTCCAAACTTTCCTTCCAGAATCCGGATGTCCATCTGTCCAAAGCGCTCTCGTATGCTTTGCGCCACGGGGCAGAAAACCTGAGCCTCCACATGTCATCTGGTGAGTGATTTCCTGACACTTTCCCGCTTAGTGGCCGGCACGTAAAACAGTGACATCCGAGACTCGCAGCCATGGGAGCCTCGCAGAACGTCCAGCGGGGGCAGCTCTGAAAGGGATGCTATTTTTACTGTGAACCAAGAAAGGCAGAAAATTATAAATAAAGCCAGGCTGAAGGAAAGGTCAGCTGAGCTCGGTGCCCACGTTTTCAGCCTGGGCAAACCCGGCTTTTATATTGCATATCCTCAGCAGAAAGTGAGGGTTTTGAAAGAGGGAACCCATCAAGGGCTGTCTCTGGAACTCAGTTTCTTCTTGCAGATGTTTCATTACCCAGCTAGATAACATTATCAGTGTCAGAAGAGAGTAGGGGTTGCTCTCTGTTTATATGCAAGTAGTTTGCTTGCAGGGAGTGAATCTCACTCGTTTGTAGCATTGATGTGGATCATGAAAGGTCTACAAGAAAACCACTAAGCTCAAAGAACATCAAGGACCCCACAGTTCTCCTCCTCCTCCTCCTCCTCTTCTTCTTATTCTGCCTTTTTCCTTCTTCTTCTTCCTTCTTTCTCCTCCTCTTTTCTTCTTCTTGTCTTCCTCCTTTCCTCCTCCTCCTCCTCCCCTCTGCAAAGCCCATTCTCTTCTAACACCAATGAGGTTGTCTTGTTTGTTTATGAAATATCTGCAAGAAAACAACCAAGTTCAGAGAACATCAAAGCTTAGCTGGTTCCCTCCCCCAAGGAAGAAAGAAAAATTGGGTTTGTAATTCAAGCCATGTTGTAACATGACTTGTTTGGTGTGTTTTGTGTGTGTGTGTGTGTGTGTGTGTGTGTGTAGTCCTTGGTGCTCTCTGAGTCTGGTTGTTTTTTTGCAGACATCTCATTACCCAGCTAGGGAACATCCTCAGTGTTAACAGTGTGTTGTGTACAGATCTAGCCATTGTAATGAGTACATTCAGAATTCTTGATTCAGGTGCTGAGCAATTGTGTTTTAAGCTGAATGTGATTTAGCACAAGGCTGAAAAGTAGCCTTTCTTCTTTTGTTCCTGAATCCTTAGATGGATTTGTCGACCTGGGGGAGATTCTTCATTTGCCCCAATTTAAGGCCTGGTCCGAGGAGGACGTGAAACGTGTCGTGGAGACGAATGAAAAACAGCGTTTTGCTCTGTGCCGACATCCATCCAGTGGGCACCTCCAGATCCGTGCGAATCAAGGGCACTCGCTACAGGTAAGGAGCTCAGAGATAATTCAGGTGTATACTTGGAACTTTTATTTCAGGAGCAGAAAATAGATACCTAGAGGTCTGCAACCATGTCCTCAGGAAAAATGAATAATGAAGCATTCGCCACAGAAATCAGGGTCAGTGGCAAATTTTAGCTTTGAGGAATCCAGAGCAAAACTGCCTGCAAATGGCTATTTTCTGTTGCTTCCTGCAACGGTAGACATCCAAAGTAGGTAATTGCTTTTCTTAGGGTTTTTTTTTACACTGCTTTTATACATTTATGGTGTGTGTGTGTGTGTGTGTGTGTGAAGGTACCTAATAACCCTTCTCTTATTTTTTCCACAACAACAACCCTGTGAGATGGGCTGGGCTGAGAGAGGGACTGGCCCAAACGTTATCCAGCTGCCTTTCAAGCCCAAGATGGGACTAGATCTCACCATGTCCTGGTGATAGGCCCAAAGTCACCCAGCTGGCCTTCCTGCCTAAAGTGGAACTAGAATTCACAGTCTCCTGGTGATAGGCCTATCTTAACCCTTACACCACACTGGGTCTTTCATTTCTCCTGTATCACTTTTTTCTGCCTTGTTTTCCAGACTTCCAAGATTCTGCCAGCATAGCTTTGCAATAAAGCAGAGCTATGGCTTTTCTCTTGCTAACTGGTTTATCCCACTTGGTTGCTTTAAATAAATTCAAACCCGAACTGCTCAGATCTGCCTTCTGAGCCCCTCCCTCTTAAGCAAAGAAATGTAGGAAAAGGGTCGCTATTTCATTCCAGCAAGTTCTTGATGGTCATTCTTGTCCCTCCAGGTTCCTGAACTGGAATTAACTCCGCTGCAGAACCTACATGATTTCCCAGAGACTGTGGCTCACGGCACACTTCTGCGCCACTGGCCAGCCATTCGTCAGCGTGGCCTGTCTCGCATGGGGAGAACACACATCCATTTAGCCCCTGGATTGCCAGGGGAGGGGGCCATCCTAAGTGGTGAGTGTTGCACTTTGAGAAAGGGTGTGTGTGTGGAAGAGGGCAGGTTGCCTTGTGTTCAGGGCATCGGAATCCTTCTCTATTGGGAGTTTCAAATAGCCTCTCACTCCCACTCGGTTTTAATCACTGTTAGTAGCAGTTTCCTTCGGGAGAACCTCCTGGATTTCGGATTTATTGTAAAGACGCTCAAAAGGCTGTGCAGTAGGTAGAATGCAGTATTTCAAGTTAACTCTGCCCACAGCCAGGAGTTTGATCTGATGGGCTCAAGGTTGACTCAGCCTTCTGTCCTTCCAAGGTTGGTAAAATGAGGAGCCAGATTGTTGGGGGCAAGAGGCTGACTCTGTAAACCACTTAGAGTGGGTTGTAAAGTGGTATATAAATCAAAGTGCTATCTTTATAGTTATTAAAGGTTAGAAAACCTCATATACCCAGGTTTACAAATCAAAGGTTTACAAATCACACCCAGTAGAGGGAACAGGGAAGGACCTTGACAGACAGAAGGAAGTGAGGGGTTTTCAATGAGGAGTTCTCTCTTCCTTCCAGACATTTCATAACCAAACTAGGTAACATCATCAGTGCTTGAATGAGCAATCCCCACCCCCTTCTAGCACTGATGAAGTTCCCTAGTTGGGTCATGAAAGATCTGCAAGAAAATCACCCAGCTCAGAGAGCACCAGGACCCCTCATTTCAACCCTGAGCTTCAACATTCTCCTTTATTAGTACAGGAAGAGGCATGCTACCAATGCCATGGTCAAATAAATGGGGATTGAGCCCTGGACAAGAAAATAATTGGAGAAAACATCTCAGACAAGACAAGAAACTCCTTCAGATTTGCAAGATCCTGTTATACCTGTTACAATAAAACTAATCCAGATTTAAATGGCCTGGGTTTCTTAGTCTGGTTTACCTCGTGGGTCTGACAGGGAATAGTGTGATGTGTGAACCTCCACCAAAATAATTGAATAATCAACCTGGTGTGTACAATCCTAACTTGGATAAATCCTTAATGCATTCAAGTATAGCCTCGTCCTTCTCTTCTCAGGAATGAGAAACAGTTCTGAAGTGGCCATAATCATTGATATTCCCAAGGCGCTGGCAGGTGAGTGAAAACCAACCTTGTAGAGCAGAAGAGAGAAGTAAACCTTGAATTTAAGAGCTTGCCTACAGTGGGTGCTCCATCTTTTTAAGCTTTTGAAAAGAGATTGGACAGCCATCTGTCTGAAATGGTATAGGGTCTCCTGTTTGAGCAGTGGGTTGTATTCCAAAAACCATTCCAACTCTGTGACTCTGCATTCTCAATCACCTTCCATTGCTTACTTCTCTGAGCAGAATGGGGTTGCAGGAATTGGGTTTGTCTAGTCTTGTGAAAAGAAGGTGTGACGTGATAGAAGCGTGCTAATATTTGAGGGGCTGCCCCCAAGAAGATTCTTCTCCAAAGCAGTAGTCGCCAACCAGTGGGCCGGGGACCACTGGTGATCTGCGAGAAAATATTGGTGGTCCGCAGAGAAATGTCCCCCCCCCAAAGCAATTAATGCAGGCTGCGTGGGAACATGAGGTTGCGCCGCCTACATGGCCCGCAGGAACACAAGGCTGGCATCGCTTGCATAGTGAACAACACGAGGTAGTGAGGGGAGGAGGGAAAGAGCGGAGGGAGGGGAACTTGCCCCACTCACCCCACACACATGGCTTGGCCACCCAGCTGCTTCTTTCCATTTCTTTCTGCTTCTGCTTTTGGCTGCATGCAAGGAAAGCAGCAAAAGTCTGTCTTTCTCCCCCTCAAACTCCACCAGAAACGAGTCTTTGGGACCCTGCAAGGCCTTCTGCTCCAAGAGGATGCACAGGCAAAGACTCATTTCTGGCAGAGTTTGGGTGAGAGAAAGAAAGACTCCTGCTGCTTCTTCTGCCTTCCTTGCATGAAGTCAAAAGTCTCTCTCTCTCCCCCTGAGAACAGAGCTGGAGACGGTTTCCTGCGATCCCAAATAAAGAATGATCAATCGGTAGGAAAATGGGGTGTGGAATTTTCCTGCAGACTTTTTGGGGGATTTTCCCAGGGTCTCTGGTCCGCAGGATTTAAAATTATGAGTTTGGTGGTCCNCTTTTTGGGGGATTTTCCCAGGGTCTCTGGTCCGCAGGATTTAAAATTATGAGTTTGGTGGTCCCTGAGGTCCAAAAGGTGGGCAGCTCCTGCTCCAAAGCACCTGAAGGTAGGACAAGAAGCAACGGATGGATGGAAACTAACCAAGGAGAGAAGCAACCTGGAATTAAGAAGAAATTTACACCAGGGAGGACATTTAGCCAGTGGAACTGTTTGCTGCCAGAAGTTATGGATGCTTCATCACTGGAGATGATTAAGATTAAGATGATTAAAAGCTTAAGAAGAGATTTGACAACCATTTGTCCGAAATGATGTAGGGTTTCCTGCTGGAGCAGGGGGTTGGACTAGACGACCTCCAAGGTCCCTTAAGCTCTGTTACCATACTGCTTCTTTTCTGATGCTGAAGGTGGAGTTAGCAGGCGGGTGGGTGGTGGGAACCAGTCTGAAATCCTGGGAGAGATGCCTCAACTTGTCTGCCCGTCTTTTAGAGGCAGGGGAAGAAATGATGCGGGTTCTTTGACTCAGAGAAATTCTGCTTTCCCCACAGATGGGATCTCTTTCTTCCGCTCGGCTAACGGAGTCATCCTGAGCCCAGGCAACACAGACGGGCTGCTGCTTCCCTGTTACTTTAGCAGAGCACTGCAGCTTCGACCTCGACGTAAGTCTGAAGCTTCTTCTACGTCTTAGGCCCAGTTCAGGACTCTGCAGATGCTCGTGGATAAAACCAGCAGTTTGAAGTCATATGTGTGTGTGTGTGTGTGTGTGTGTATCTTCAGTGTAGGCCAGTGATGGCAAACATTTTTGTTATGAAAGCATGTGGGTGACGGCACCCATAATGCAATGCGCCCTGCCCCCTGCACATGTGTACATAACACCCCTGCTCTATCCCCTTTCCTGCACTGTGGATGTGCGTGCCTCACAGCTGATTTTCGGCCCATTTGAGGCTGTTTTTGCCTTCCTGGAGGCTCGAGGGAAGCCTCTGCAGCCTCGGGAGGCTGAAAAATGGGCCTGTTTCAGCACTTCCGCTATTTCCAGAAGGCCTGTTTTTCAGCCTTCTGAGGCTGCAGAGGCTTCCCTCGAGCCTCCAGAAAGGCAAAAACAGCCTCAAACAGGCCAGAAATAAGCTGACAGGCACACACATCTGCAGTGCAGGGAAGTTTGGCTGGGGCTTGCTTGCCCACACAAATGGCTCTGTGTGCCACCTGTGGCACACCTACCATAGGTTCGCCATCACGGGTGTGGGCCATAGAGGGGTTTAACAGATGCCACCTGGAAACAGCTGGTCTTATCTGGACTTTCCAGGCAGCTCGCAATTACAGTTTGTCCTTATGACTTATGACTGCAACTGGGCCCAGAATTCCTGTTGCTTAAGTGAGACCTTTGGGAAGCGAATGTATGACCTCATCCGTTAAGTGACTCACTGCAGTTGTGAAATTAGTGACACGGTCATTCAGCGAATCTGGCTTCCCCATGGACCCTGCTTGTCAGAAGGTGCCCAAAAAGTGGATCCCATAACCCCGGGACAGTACAATGGTCATAAGTACCAGTCAGTTTTGCCAAGCGTCTGAATTTTGATCAGGTGACTGTGGAGCAACAGTTGTAAGTGTGAAAATAAACAGCCATCGGTCGCTTTTCTTCCCCCAGTGCTGTTGTAACTTCAAATGGTTACTAAATGAACTGTTGTAAGTGGAGGACTACTTGTATTATGCAGGGAATAACTCCCCTATCTGGGCCATCTGCTCTTTTTCTCTTCCCAGGCATCCTCCTGCCTCTTGAGTGACCGTTCCCGACATGGATCGCTTTCCTTCTTTCATTTCGTCCCAGAGACACCCGTTCATCACATACGTGTGTCTCTTTGAACACGTCACTAAACCAGGAACCTCACTATTTGAATTAGAACAGACATCAACTTTCTCTTTTTCTCCTCCCCATGTGAAATATATCTCCAGTCCCATTCAGGTAGCCTTCGACCTTGGACCCCAACTGAGTCTAAAAATTCCTGTTGCTAAGCGAGGTGGTTTAGTGAGTACCACCCTTCCACTTCTTTTGCCTCATTTTATGATCTTCCTTGCTACAGTTGCTCAATGAATCATTACAACCTCGCATTTACGACCATCACAGCTGCACACAACCCCCCTGGGCACATGATCTCAATTAGGCGCTTTGGCAACTGGCTTGTATTTGCAAACAGTTGATGTGTGTCCTACAATCACATGGCCACAATAAGTGGCCCTTTTATAACAGTTTTCGGCAAAAAAAAAAATGGAACAATCGGTTCGCACTTTTGATGATGGAGTTCACTTATTGGCCACCATAAAAATAGCCCTAAAATCAGATCTGGCTTGGCTTCCAACTGCAATGACTGAGGGTGGAAATTTTGGTCTCAGTTGTGGTCGTAAGTCGAGGACTACCTGTAAATGGTGGGGGGGGGACATGAAACAGCCTCCTCCCAATCTAGGCAAACTCTGACAAAGAATATTCATGTTGGGAAGGAAGCATTTTTGTGAAAAATCCTCTTTATAGCCTCTCGAAGACGGTTTACGCAAAAGCACTCAACACAATCCACATAAACATACACACACACTCCCTTTTTGGTAAACCGTACAAAAATAACAAAAGAAGTACTGGTCTCCCCAACTTGCGCTGGGTAAATCCCTGAGTTACTCGGAGGAGGAAGGAATAAACATTGTCCTTCTTGGCAAGATATTTAAAATAGTAAAATTATCTTAACTCTGCTGTGTGGTCCTGGTTGTGAGTTCTCAAATAGCCTGCTCTGAAATACTAAAAAACAAACAAACAAAAACCAACACAAGCACACTTAATTCGTCCTTATAGTCTCCTGCTTGAGCAGGGGGTTAGACTAGAAGACCTCAAATGTCCCTTCCAACTCTGTTACCATACTGTATTCTCCCCTCACTCCATCATTTTCATAATTCTTCTCCAAGTCTTTATGGATGCCTGGAGTCCAATAAGGGCCTTCACGTCTCCTGTAGAACATAGACAGCCCATTCTGGAGATCAGCTGCTCCTTGGAGGAGGGAAGGCCTTGGTAGGAGAGACATCAGAGGGCTTCATGGCCCCCCGTCAACTTGTGGAAGAGCTCTTCGTCCAGCGTCTGGCTCCGGTCAGCTGTCCGGGTGGACAGGAAGATATAACCCCCGATGTATTCGTGGACCGTCTTGCAGCCGGCAGAGATGCAGCTGAAAGCCACGTTGATGTGCTCATCGAATTCGATGGCCACCTGAAGAAAAGCAACAGAGAAAGACAGTTGGTGTCAGGGGTAGAAGACCAGGTTCACCCCTGGAGTTGCGATCAAATCGCTTTATTGCTAAGAGCCTCTGCGCAGGAATCTTTTCAATTTAACAATCAGTCCCTGCTTGGAGTTAAGGCTCAACTGAATTCAAGGGAGGTTGGACTTAGTTTGCTTGTGGCTACAAGCTGATGCTAAGCTGATGTCTCTTTTGACTCTGTCCCCAGCTGTCCCATTCCTTTTTCCTACAGTTCCTGTGGTCATCTTGAGATGCTGATGGTTGGTTTTCTTTAAGCCACCAATGTGGAAAGGAGAGATTTGTCAGAGCGTTTGCAGTTGTTGGAATGTTTAAATTGGGTTGCAAGTAGCTCTGGGGAGACCTGTTGTAACTTTGAACAGGTTGTAAGTAACCTGTCTTAAGTCAAGGATTAGCTATACGGGGGGGGGACTTGAGTCCCTTGCGACGGGGTTGACAATGAGTACAGGTAGTCCTTGACTTACGACCACAAATTGGGCCCCAAATTTCTGCTGCTGAGTGAAGCAGTTCAGTGAGTTTTGCCCCATTTTATGACCTTTCTTACTGCATTTGTTAAGTGAATCAAATGCAGATGTTAAGTGAGTCACACGGTTGTTAAGTGAACCTGGCTTCCCCATTGCTGCTCAGAAGGTCGCAAAAGGAGATCATGTGACCCCAGGGACACTGCGACTGTCATAAATACCAGCCAGTTGCCAAATGTTGGGAATTTTGATCACATGACCACGTGGATGCCACAATGGTCGTTAAGTGGGGAAAAATGGCCTTCAGTCCCCTTGTTCAGTGCCATTGCGACGTCAAATGGTGACTAAGTCAAGGGCTACCGTAGTCCCCGTGTATCGGCCACTGTTTCTGGGATGGGCCAAATGAGCAGCGTCCAAATCCACTTTCAAAAGTACAAATCCTCCCCTCCTTCGGCGTGGGCTCACCTGGCGAATGTCCCAGTTGACGTTCCACTGACGCATGTTGTTGTACCGCCACGTCTTCACCACATCCCCGACGGCCAGGTCGATCCGGATCAGGCGGTTGTTGGCGATCCCCAAGATTTCGTCTTTCCTGCTGCCTTTGAACCTGCATGCGAAACACGGGAGCCCGTGAAGGTTCCCATCTCCCCATCAGGAGACGCTTCTTGGTTCAAACCTAAAACCGGGCTTCCTTCTGGTTGTTTTTTGTTCCCCCTTAAGTCACAAAGAGCCAAATATCTGGCCTTTCTTAAGCGACAAGGCGCCAAACATCTGGGCCGTGTCATCTTTAAGCTGCCAGGAGCCTTGATCAAACAGGCAAATGGCACCCAGGAATGGATGGATTTTCCAAGAAAAATGGCTGGCCCAAGGTGAGTGAGGTGCTATTTTATCTAGATCAAGGATCTTCAAACTTGGCAAGTTTAAGACTCATGGACTTCAACTCCCAGAATTCCTGAGTTAACATGACTGGAGGAGGAATTCTGGGAGTTGAAGTCCACAAGTCTGAAAGCTGTCAAGTTTGAAGATCCCTGATCTAGATTATTGTGACATTGATTTCTCTACTCCTGCTTTCTACTGGAGTGGAAAATAATAAAGCATTTTGCAAAAATGAAACAAAGCAAAAGAGCACACTATTGAAGGAAGTGGGTCTATTTAACCCCAAGAAGAGAAGACGTGTGGGTGAACGGGGAAAGGGTGTACGAAAGGGGATGTGATACTATGCTGTTTTCGGAATTCAGGACGGAGAACACTCAATTACAGAAAGAGAAATTAGGAAATTAGAAGAAGAAAAAAGGAAAGAAGTACAGTTGTGAGTGGTCTAGACATCGCCAAGAGAAGATGTGTTCTCCGTGGGGACATCCGTGGGGATTCTGAAATTTGGATTCCTGTTCTAGGCCTAGGATGGGAATTGAAGACTGCTGGATCTCTTTTCCCTTCCTTAATTTGGAAATCATCCCAGATCTCCTCTTGATCAAAAGCTCCATCCCACCCCCAGCTCACCAAGATAGGTAAGAAGCATGTAGATTTCAGGAAGGTTCCTTGGGAAGGGAAGGAAGGAAGGAAGGAAAGAATGACATCTCCAAGAAGTATATCAATTGCAAGGAAGTTCAAGAACGAAGGAGCTTTCTAAAGTATGTCAATTGCAAGAAAGTTAAGGAAGGAAGGGAGGGAGGAAAGAAAGAACATCTCTAAGAAGCATGTCAATTGCAAGAAAGTTCAGGAAGGAAGGGAAGAAAGGAAGGAAGAAAGGAAGGAAGGAAGGAAGAAAGGAAGGAAGGAAGGAAGGAAGGAAGGAAGACAGGAAGGAAGGAAGGAAGGGAAGGAAGGAAGGATTTCCAAGAAGTATATAAATTGCAGGGAAGTTCTTTGAGTGATATTTTTCAAATCAATCAATCAAAATTTGAAAACTATGAAAAAATTTCCAACCTTCATTTATCAGTGTGTACACTGATTTGAACTGTTTCCTCACAGGTTTCTTAGCAGCACCTGGCCTTTGTTGTCCTTGAAGAATCAGGGAACACACACACACCACATTCCCTCTGCTGATGGCCTGTTGCCCGTTCCTACCCCAAACTCTGACACCCCTCCAGGAAGCCCACCCACCTTCTCAGGAATAGAATAAAGGAAAAAAAATGGACCCTTTCCTTACCTGACCACGAAGTACGAGATGCCGAAATCAGGGAGGGATTGCCAGGCTTGGATAAATTTCATCTTGGCTTCAGCCAGGGAGTGCTGAGAGACATTCTGATAGGCCTCAAGGATGCGAGGGGTTAACTGCAAACATTTGCAAACAAAGAATGATCAAAGGGAAGCCCATGGAGGGCATTAAGTCCTTCTTTCTACCTGCACCCTATGGAATCTTCCAGAACAACAGAAAAAAAGTGCACTGGAATAAAGAAGAGGAAAAAATACACTTATATGGAAATGTATTGTGTGGTCTCTATTCCTCTGCTGGCAGCCCTCAACTTATGACCAGAATTTCCATTGCTATTGCAAGCCTCCAATGGACAGTTGGCCACATTCTGACTTATCTGATATCATTAATTAATTTATATATATAAAAGTGAAATACCACTCATGCATTACCACAAAATCTCCTGAACCATAAAGCCTACAAACTTGAAATTTGGCACGTAAGTTCCTCTTGGCTTCTAGGTGCTCACTAAGGAAGGATTTTTCGAAATGACCATCAGAGCATTAGTATTTCATATATTATTATTATTAACACGCTCTGATGCTAAGGAGTTCTACTCCTCCTCCCCACCTTGAAAGAAATGCAAATGCAAAACACAAGCAGAGGAGTTTCAGTTTCAGTTTCAGTTTCAGAGCACCAAGCAGCTTTAGTACAGAACAGTTGAGCTAAGGCTCCTTGCTGCCTCCTTCTTGCTCGCACAGTAAATATTGTTTCAGTTTCCAAACAGCCCTTAACTCTCTCACACACACTGACAGGATACTAGCCAGACGAATACTGATGGATGCTGGTGGGCAGAGGCACAATTCCCCCCCCCCTTATTTTCCTCCCCAAAAACTAAGCCCGACCACATAGTTTCATAGTGAAGCACGGGTGTCGAGCTTGTGGGATATAAAGCGAGAAGGAAGAGGAAGAAGTGGCAATGGTCACTATAAGGATGACTTCGACTTTCCCCCAGATTTCTCTTAAATTCTATTTACCACTCCGAGCAACTAGATCCAGTCGGATCCAACAACCCTGTTCATTTCCCATGATCCTAAGGCAGTCTCCTTCTAGGGCATTGTGGGAAATTTCAACGGCTGCCAGGAGGAAGAACAATACCTGCTTAGGTTTGAACTTCTTCTGGTAGCGAGGAGACACCAGCCACTGGGTCCCCTCCGTCTCTGCCGTGAGGGACATTTCTGGGTTGGTCTTCTGCAACTTCAGGAAGGAGAGAATGTTCTCCTTTTCGGCTTGGTAGGACGCGTCCGCCATGGTCTTCCCCTTCGCTGCCAAACGGCAGCCGGCCATCCAACTGGCATATTGCTGCTCCTGGTTAAGAACAAGGGAGAGAAAGAGGCTTCAACCATTCCTTCAGCTTTATAATACCACAAGCCCTCCAGCTGGGTGGTTTTGACACCATGGCGGTTCTTCTATATTTGAAGTCCCGAAGCTCCAGGGTGTGAGATCCTTTATAGTGATATCTTATGTTTTTAGGTCCAACATGGAACCATGGTTGGGCCTAGCATCCAAAGTTCTGCCCAACTCTCATCCCAAACTTGGGTTCCTTCCTTTCCTCCCATCTTCATCTCAACTCACATCCACACATCTCAGGTGTATTTCACTCATTCCATCAGGAGAAGGGACCAGCAACTTGATGCAGAATTTCTGGCCAGAGATGTTGACATCTGGCACCACTTCGCAGCCTGGGGGAAAGAGAGAGAGAGGGTAGAACACTTCAGGCCTCAATAAAACTGTCTTGAACACAACATGGCCTGTGGTTCCACCAGCCCCACAGTTTCAAGTGATCTTGGGTCTCTCATCTTCCATAGTTGTCAACCTTTGGCGTCCTGGCTGGAAGTGAGAAGCATATTTGGACACTTTCATTTAGAAATGATCACCTTATCAACATGGGTCTACTCTGGCTGAGGACCAGCAGGTTCTTTTCCAGATCGTTTCAGCCAGCGGTGGTATGCTACTACTGGTTCGGGCTGGTTCACGCAAACTGGTAGTAAAAATCACGACCAGTTCCTCCAAACCCCCCGATCAGCCGAGAGAAAGCAAAAAAGCTCATCAGCTGAGAGGATAAAAGACCAAAAAGTACATGGGAGGGTGTTGGGGGGGGGAAGGGTCACACCTAACTTTTCATTTCTTCATCCTCTCAGCTGATTTGTTAGGTACGTGCGCATTAGGGGCAGTAGTGACTAAGCTAGGATCCCACCGCTGCTTTCAGCCAAAGAACTAGAGGTTGCAACCCAGACCATTGAGAAGTGAGTAGCCACTGGACTGCACCATCTTTTCCTTGACAGGATGATCGTCTCACCTTTCAGGTTGAGCTGTTGGACAGGTTCTCCCAACGCGTCTTCTGGGCTCTTGAAATACGAGACGGTGGTTTCTTTGAAAGTCACCCAGTACTGCTTATAACCTTTCAGGGTCAGCTTGCGGGGCCTGGGAGGAACAGAAGGAGGGGCGAACAAAATGGCTGGAGAATCACAGAGTTGTGATGTTGAAGGCAGCTCCAAGGATCAGCTATTGCAACTCAGGAAAACCAGTTTAACCATCCTCAAGAGGTGGATGCCCACCTTTTCAAAGGTGGATGCCCACCTTTTCAAAGGTGGATGTCCACCTTTAAAAAAAAACAAAACTTTTTTTACAAACTTGGGAGATTAGACATTCCAAAACTACTAGTGTTTCTTAACCTTGGCAACTTTAAGAGGTGTGGATTTCAACCCCCAGAATTCCCCAGCTGGCATGGCGGCTGGGAAATTCTGGGAGTTAAAGTCCACACCTCTTAAAGTTGCCAAGGTTAAGAAACACTGTTCTAGGTAGCTTCAACATATACATATTGTTTCAGATCCTAACTCCTATGGGCTATAGTTTACAGAATCATAGAATCACAGGGTTGAAAGGGTCTTTAGAGGTTTTCTAATCTAGCACCCCATGAGTTGGAAGTGTCTTTGAAAACAACCCAGAATAACAGAAACGGAATAACAGAGTTGGAAGGGAGGCTGGAGGTCTTCTTATCTAATCCAACTCCCCACTCAAACAAGAAACCCTATACTATTTCACACCAATACTTTTTATTTTTTATTTATTTTATTTTTTATTTAAAATAAAAAAAAACTATTGGTGTTGTCCCATCTCTTCTTAATAACCTCCAGGGATGGAGCACCCACAACTTTTGAAGGCAAGTCATTCCACTGATCAATTGTTCTGTCAGGAAATTTCTACTTAATTCCAGGTTGCTTCTCTCCTTGATGAGTTTCCATCCGTTGCTTCTTGTCCTGCCTTCTGGTGCTTTGGAGAACAGCTTGACCCCTCTTCTTTGGGGCAGCCCCAGTAAAATCCAGATGAAGTTTTCCATCATCTTCCCTGGGTATCCCTTTGTGTGTGTGAAAACTCAAATATTATGAGTGAATACTCATGCTCCCCAACTAAAGACCCCATATTCCCAAAAAGTGGTGAACATATCTCCAGAAATTTAGAAAAAACACCATCATCTTCCTCCATCCTAGCTTTACCTACAACCCTGTAGTGTTCAGAGTGTTGGCCTACATCCCAGTCTTACATTGGTGAGGACGATGGGTGTGTTAATCCAACATCTCACAATGACACAAGCTTGGGAGAACCTCTGCTTTTGCTGAGTTCTAAAGATCTGTTGCGGCAAACCAGCATGGCATTAAAAAGAAACTAGCTAGGTGTGTTTAAAAGGACTAACCTGAAGATTCGGAGGTGATCCTTCAGCTCTGGGATGGTTGTGAGACTGTCCTAAAGAGGAGGCCAGAGGGAAACAGACACACACACACAAAAAAGGGGGGGGATTATTGTATTTCTGGATTACCTTAAAACAGTGTTTCCCCAACCTTAAGCAATTTTAAGAAGTGTGGACTTCAACTCTCAGAATCCCCCAATAAGCTACGATCCTTGATAGAATGAGGAATTGACTAATCCTGGGTTGTTGCAGCAATTATATCTTAGGAGTGGACAACTATGGCCCCTTTATGACCTGGGAACTTGAACTCCCAGAATTTATATTTTATGTATGTATATTTACATGTTATATGTATTATTAATATTTACATATATGCATTATATAAAATGTACATATGTTTTCTGTGTTTTTATATATGTTTGTGCACTGTCCTATGAAGAAGATGGTCCTTACCAAAAGATTTGGAGCTGGGGCTGAGCCTTCCAGTTTGACCTCCAAGTTAGCCAAAGCTTTGTCTAAGTCATCCAGGCCAGATTCGCTGGACTGCTCCACAGGGGTGGCGTTCAAGGAGAGCTGGTTGATGTGATACTAAGACAGAGCACAGATGATACTTAGGCCCGTTGTAGGTTTTCCAGCCCTAAGGCATGGGATAACTGTGGTTAAAGGCAGGGGAAGGCTGCTGGGGGCTTGCGAGGGTTTGGGAGAACCGCCTAGCCAAGATTCTGCGCAGTTCTGGCTTCTAAAAAGCCTCCGGAGCCCGGGGAGGGCAAAAACTCCCCCCACTGCAGTGGTGCAGGAGGCCGACTAGGTCACATCCTACCATGGCCACGGCCACCCAGCAACCAGGCACAGATCCCTTTGCAAAAAATTTTTGAAGCCCACCCCTGGTTAAAGGGCACTTTTTAGGGGGTGGGGGTGCAAGGGACGCATTACTTGTAAGGCAGCAAAGACGACCATCTCTTCCTCCGTGCAATCGGTCTCCTCCAGCAGCACCGACCAACGGGCCTGTTCGTACAGCTGGTTGATCCTGACAGCGTCGTACTGCAAGGCAGGGAAGAGAGCGGTGAGGCAAAGCAGCAGGGTAAGGTGTTAAGATTCGCCTCGGTGGCAAAGGCCAGCCGTTCAGGAAGCTTGGCTTTCTCTCAAGGGAGCGCCCTGACCACTAGGGCAGAATGAAATACGTATTAAAAATACAGGAGGGATAGAAGAGAGTCTTTGTAGCTTTGTACTTTGCAATGTCCTCCCTGTCAAGGAACACTTCAGCTTCAACCATAACAACACAAGAGCAAACAACAGATACAAACTCAAGGTTAATCGCACCAAACTTGATTGGAGGAAATACGACTTCAGCCACAGAGGGGTCAATGTCTGGAATACTCTACCTGACTCTGTGGTTTCTTCCCCAACCCCCAAAAACTTTAACCTTAGACTGTCTACTATTGACCTCACCCCCTCCCTAAGAGGTCTGTAGGGGACGTGCATAAGCGCACCAACCGTGCCTACCATCCCTGTCCTATTGTTTCTTTTATCTTTGTTATATGTAGTCATTTCATGTATTCATAACTATGTATACACTTATACCTATTATCTTGCAAGCGATTGACAAAAATAAATAAAATAAATAAATAGCTCAGGGTTAAACTGTGGGATCCTTGAGGCTCTCTGAGCTGGGTGGCTTTCTTGGAGGCATTTCATTACCAAACTAGGTAACCTCATCAGTGCTAGAAGAGAATGGGGATTGTGGCGAGGAGAAGGAGGAGGAAACATTAAAGACATGGGGTTGTCATAGAATAACAGAGTTGGAAGGGACCTTGGAGGTCATCTAGTCCAACCCCCTGCTTGAGCAGGAGAGTCTATTCCAAATATTAGCCTTTACCTAGCATCACCTCCTGATTGTGAGGTGAGAGCTCCATCTCTAGGCCAGGAGGAGGAGGAGGAGAAGGAAGAGAAAGAAGATGAGGAGGTGGAAGAAGAAGAGGAAGAAGAAGAAGAGGAGGAGGAGGAGGAGCAGGAAGAAGAAGGAGGAGGAGGAGGAGAGGAAGAGGAGAAGCAGGAGCAGGAAGAAGGAGGAGGAGGAGGAAAAGAAGAAAAGAAGAAGGAGGAGGAGGAGGAGAACTTCCTTGGTGCTCTCTGAGCTTGATTTTCTTGCAGACGTTTCAGGACCCAACTAGGGAACCTCATCAGTACTAGAAGGAAGTGGGGATTGTGGAGTGGAAGAGAAAGAGAAGGAGGACTGTAGAACCCTTGATGCTCTCTGAGCTCAGTTCTTTTCTTGAAGACTTTGCATTACCAAGCTAATTAACATCATCAGTGCTGGTAGGGAGCACGGTGGGGGAAGGTGGAAGAAGAAGAGGAGGACTGTAGGGTGCCTGGTGGTCTCTGACTTCAGCTGATTTCTTGCAAATATTTCATTATCAAACTAAATAATAATATCAGTGCTACTAGGCAGTGGGGTTTGCTCTCACAATCAAGAATCAAACAATACCCCAATCAAACAACTACCAACTCAAACAAAGGAACTAGCAGTAAACAGCAAATAGCAGCCCAATCAAGGAATCACAAAGTCCATTCCCACCAAGACTGACAGGACAGGCCACATATATAAAAACAGAGAGCAAGTCCCACTCTTTTCTTGCCCTGATGATGTTATCTACTTGGGTCACAAAATGTCTGCAAGGAAAACACCAAGTTCAGAGATCCCCCACACTTTAAAATATGACAACTGTGAAGTCAAGACCCAAAATCTTCTTTTCCAAACACCGCCTCATTGTGACAGGGGAAGATTGTCCTTTTCTCTCTCGCACAAAAGGAAAGGAAACACACTTCCCACATTGGCAGGAAATAAAAAGATTTGCAGCTCTGTAAAAAAGCAGCTTGGGGAATCGCTTGTATTACCCAAAACTGTTGAAACCACGTGCTTTCTGTTCCCTTTAAAAAGGATGCTATGTGCTAAATATACTGCATATATATATATATATATATCTTCCCCCTTTCAGATATGCCTCACGCCCTTCCCAGGCAACTGAGAGAAATGTTGACAAATCACATCTTAAGTTGACTGTGGGAAATAATCTTAGAAATGGGAAGGAAATTTTGAAAGTGCTATTTTCAAAGTACACACACACACACACACACACACACACACCAAATTGCCACGCAGATGGTCCTTTTCCCTATCAGCAATGCTGAAATCCAGAACAAAATGTATGAATATATTTGAATGCTTTCCCGCCTGGCCACGAGGACTAGAAGCTTTGGCTTGCAAAATATCCCCTTGTTGGTCATCTGATCGTTGACTTGAGTGGGGATTGATTGATCCTGCATTATTGCAACAACAATTATACCTTAGATAAAGGGTGGGCATTTATGGCCCCTTTACGACCATGCTGGCTAAAGGAAATCTGGGAGTTGGAAGCCCACAAGTCATAAAGGAGCCACAGTTGCCCACTTCTGCCTTAAATAAAAGCAGCAAGTGGAGAAATATACATTTGAAGTTCCCTAAAATAAGTACTATACATGTTTGTATGTATGTTCACCTTTGGCTCCAGATCAAAAAAGCTATAATACTTGAAGCGCAGCCATAAACACTCATGTTCCTTTACTTCTTGTTGTAGCAAAGTGCAGGACGAATCCAGCCACCTAAAAAAAGGAGGAGGAAAAATCAAGAATTGGCTACTCTAAGTACTGTAAGTACAGACAGTTCTTGACTTACGACTACAATTGAGCTCAACATTTCTGTTGCAAAGCAAGGCCATTGTGCTGAAAGCTTCACCCCATTTTACGACCTTTTTTCCCACAATTGCTGAGGGAATCCCTACAGTTGTTAAGTTAGTAACATGGCCATTAAGTGAATCTGGCTTCTCCATCGCTTGTCAGAAGGTCGCAAAAGGGAATCGCGTGACCCCAGGACACTGCAACTGTCATAAATAGGAGCCCATTGCAAAATGTCCGAATTTAGATCACATGACCTCGGGGAATCTTGCAACAGTGGTAAGCCTGAAAAACTGTCACAAGTTACTTTTTTTCAGTACTGTTGTAACTTCAGGCAGTCTCTGAATGAATGGTTTTAAGTCAAGATCTAACTGTATTTATTCAATTTCTAGATTTATAAATTGATAGCCCCATGTACGATCTAAGGTTTTATAAGATAATCATAAAAATACACTTCGGTGTAATTACACGGACAGTTCCAGTGCTAAAGTAATTACCAGATTTTTTTATTCATTTTCCCTACTTATATTTTAAGAATAGACCAGAATAGAATAGAATAGAATAGAATAGAATAGAATAGAATAGAATAGAATAGAATAAGGGATATAATAGAATAATGAATAGAGTAGAGTGGAG